>MU863663.1:54642-198398 GCA_033575675.1 Parathielavia hyrcaniae | reverse complement strand
TCGATCGGTCGTCCTTGGCGTCGTCCTTGGCAATTCGGCCTCGGAAAGATTGCTTGATTTGACAGTTCGCGCCGCGCAATTGAATGCGATGCGTCGCGCAACGCGAAAAGAAGGTGCAACCTACTATCACGGGAGTGATAGGCAAGTTGCTAATGCGGTTGAATTGCTAAGGTTGCACGAGGAGCCTAAGGTGGGTGGTGATGCCCGCGTGTATCTTATGGCTGTGGTTCCGGAGTCCTGTTCCGGAACCCGCAAGGCAAGCCCCATTCCTGGGCTTGCCGGGTCCAGGCTCGGACCCTGAGCCCCTGGACATTACGTGCCATGTCACGGATCAATCCCGTGACACAACCCCAGTACCTTATGTACCTTGAAGGGTCTGTAAAGGCATATCTCATATCTACACCTCAAGATACCTCGAGATATGCTTCCAGTCTACAACACAAGCTTGGCCCTGTCGCCAGCATGGTTGTGTTGAGTAGTGCCGGAAGCCTGTCCTGCCCCTATCTGCTCAACTCGATGCACAATGACTTACAGCCGTGTCCGGACCGGCCTGGGAGCATGTCACGGCCGCAGTCTAAGGCCCGTCATGATCGGGACTGAAGGCTCCAGTCTCGTGGTAGTAGCGACCCCGAGACAACATGATCACTTCTGAGCAAGCCCCGAGAAGAGCAGCCGGGCTACATGTACTTATAGGAAGCCCATGTAGGATGTCTGTCGAGATGCACCCGTGTGTAGTCTTGGAAAGGGGACGAGCATCGCTCCGGCGCAGGAGAAGGTGCAGATGCAGGGCCCCCACACGATGGAAGCGAATTATCAGATAGGTACCTTGGGATTTGACTATATTGCTGATGCTCTGCCTGCGAGGCACGCTGGAAGGAAGCTGGTGTTGGGTGTTTGCAGATGGGAAGTCAAGGTTCATGGATACATACTCTTACGTAGGTATGTCGTACCGTTTTATGGAACACAACCAGTGGCACTAAGAAGCTTCTCTATATCTAACCCAGTGCCGGTGCCAGAAAGTAGCATTTGCAGTGGGAAAGGGGTTTCCGTTGGTATCGGGCCATGCGGAAATGAAGGTAAGGGAGGATGATAAGCTGGCGTCGCTGTGTCATGGGGCGAATTTGCTCCTTGTACTGAGGGATATGGAAGGGGAGCTGGGCGAGACGAGGGGAGGTTTGAGATAATGGGGTTGACGAGGTTGCTTGGGAGGTGAAGGCGAAGGCTCTGAGGCACCTGAAAAACACTTGGACCCTGCCGAGTTGGGTAAGAGTTGAGTGACCCGGCACATTTGTTCTGCAACTTGGAACTGCCTCCTTGACGTACACATTGATGTTGGAGTGGGTGAAGGGATCAAGGGGTCGCCCTTGATGTTGGTATCAAGGGTACAGAGCGGTGATGTACATGCATTCGTCTCTTCCTAGCTACCTTAAGCTTCTACGCGATGGGGTGCTTTTAGGAGAGCGGCTTGTCTCTCGTCTATAGGCTGGCTCGTCGCAGATCTAGCAGCTGAACACTTGAGGGAAGAGAGGGGGCATTGAGTATCACGGTCTCGAGGTTTGAGCTATGTTCTTCGACCTTGAGAAACTCTAGCACCGCAACACTATGATGATTCCTGCCCCCCAAGGGATGTTGACCCCAACAGGCAACCATTAAACATCGGCCAGGCCAGTTGCGCCATTGCTTTACATAGTACGTGGAAATAGACTCCTCGGTAGGAACTCACTGCACCGATATAGGGGCTATCACCTAGCTTCCATACGTCGTGCCATGAGTTATTACCGGTTCAAGTTGAGCCACGCATATGAGCTGAGCGAGCTGAATCCCCAGTCATCTTACACCACCAGCAGACAAGCAAGCAAGAAAGTTTGTCACCACACTTTCTCGAAAAAAGGAAGCAAAGCTGATTGTCGCCGATACAGCGCACCGCAAGAAAGTGACGCCCTCGTGCCGCCGGATCCCACACGAGCTGAGTGCATGTGTTCAACCTGGAAGTGCGGCCCGGATCCAAGACGGCCTGCTCGGTAAGGGACCTGATCCACACCCCCTTGCGGCCCGGCAAGTCGCCCTGATCAGCTGCCCGTGCCGGCCGGGGCCGGATCGGCAGATAAGAACGCGCCCAAGGGAGGCTCACTGAGAGGCTCAACACCTGGACACGAGCCTCATGTGGCTGTCCATGGCGCAGCCGCATCGATCGGTAAGATTGAACCCTGAAGGTATTGTAGAGGAAACATCCCCCTGAGCCCCTGAGCCCCCTGAGCGTCCGGTCCCCTCGCCCCCTTCCAAATGCCGGCAGAACCAACCCAGCCGAGCCCAGGCCAGTACAGTATGTACAGTAACGACGCACTCGGTCTCCCATCCCACTTGGGACCCGCCGATCGGCGCCGTGTGGCAGGCAATGAATGCGGCAGACGCATGGACAGCTCGGCTAGGTAAGGTACCTGCCGTGTGAACTGATTTGACAGTATGGTCCACTGGGCCTATAGGGGCTCGGGAGGGGCTGCCGAAGCAGAACGCTGATCATCTAAAAATATCAGCCGATCTAGTGTACTAGTGGCATTATATCTTATTTACCTTACAGTGTATGTATCATCCACGTCCGTCATGAGGTCCTTGACTAGTTCAGGAGCCACGCGTGGCTCAACGAGCATCAGCCACCGGGCAAGCTGTACGCGCGTGCTGGGGCACACGGTCGACAATCTGAGATGCAGCCGCGTGTTTGTCAAGCAGATGACAGGCACCAGAGACACAGGCTCGACAGGGTACGTATGCAGCTTGTGGAGATACGTCGACTGGCATCAACCTCCCAGAGATTAAACAGGTAGCTAAATGCTACCTGGAAGCCGTTCCTGGCCAGCCACAGCCGTCCCATCTCCCTCAATTCCATTCCCAACATTGTTATGCGGACCTGTAGTGGTCTCGTCATTCGATGTCAGTAATGTCGTGCATGCACATGCCAGTAGGCTAGCCACAATCAGACCAGACCAGACTACCCAGACCTGACCAAACGCCCATTCTAGGGGCGATGGAACGTCAGGGGCGTTTGTTGCCTAGTCAGTTCGTGTCCGAGCAGCTGCTGTTTCCAAATTCGCAATCGAGATGCAACCCTCCGCAGCAGATGATGATTGTGCCCTGATGCGGCCCAACGACTACTACTAGATGATAAGCCGTTGAGGCCGTCAATGTCACGATCCCAACTCGGCATCCCAAACGAACGACCCAATCCACACAACCATGGCACCCAACTGGAAGCAGGGAGAAAAATACACCAATATCGGATTTCTGGCACAAAAAAAACCTCTACACAACAAGGAGAAAAGGGCAACCCGCCGGCAGCAGTTGCGAGATTGCTCAGCTACATACTGTATCTTAACCCCTGCAGGTGGTCCCCCGATCTGGATCTCGACCACCGCGTCTGCGCATCGAGAAACGATCGGACCCCCACAACAGGGGCCAGGCTCCCGCGAAAACGATGTCCACGTTAACAGTACTGTATGGTACAGTACAGTAATACAGGGACGTGGAGTGCAGTTCCGAGGGGAACTAACCGCCGGATGTGCGCGATGCCGGGCCCAGCAACGGCGAGATTCCTCGGGCTAGTTAACGATAGCAGTCGTTTTGTCTGGCTTCTGGCCCGAACCATGGCGCTCCATTCCAATCTCTCTCGTCTGAATACCTATTACACTCTCTGACTCTGTAGTTATGTTCCAAGGAGGGCTTCGAGCCGAGACGAGATGGAGAATCGAGGAGCCGATCAGTCGTGGTCGGTTGGATGGTTGTTCGAATTTGTGGGGCCGGAACATGCATGAAGACATGGGCCCAGACTTCTCAAATGGGACGTTGGGGTCCGTGCTGCCGCTCCAAAACATTCTGGTGACGTCATGGCTACAGGGATGTCGCTTCAATAATTTGCAGCGCAGTGCTGCGCGAAGTCCATCCCATTCGCGGGGACTCCTTTCGGGAATAATTTTTTTTTTATCTTTTTGCGCGAAGCTGAAGTCGAATGGCGGCGGATAATCGGACCCCTCTCCCTATCCGTCCCCCAAAAGTTGTTAGCGCCTACGATAACAACCGCTTTTCACACACACGCGCAACCCAAACACACGCGAAGAAACGGCCGGGGTGGGCGGCAGACTTCTCGCAGCCAGAGAGGATGGGAATCTGTCACAAATCCCATACCTCCCCTTCCCCCCGACCCCCCGAAAGAATGGTCTTAGTCGATTATGACGTAGCGGCTGCAGCCAAGGCGAACCGAATTCACACGCGACCTCTCTTGTCCACGCGGCAGTTGTTTCCCATCAGAGTCAGTAATACAAAGATTTTGATCAGATGATGGGTTTGTCGCTGTCGTCTCTTATGCTGTGCGACCCCAGAATATCCCATCCAGCAGCCACAACCCCAACAAGTATGCGGGGGGGAAGCGGTGAAAAGGGCTCGAAGGGGATGGACGGACGGGATGATGATGAATTGACGATGCGAGCTTTCGGGGGGGGGCTCCTGCAGGAATGGGGATGGATTGGGGGGCCGCTTTCCCCCTTCACGAATAGGAACTCTTGACGGATATGCATCCCGTTCGGTTTCTTTTTTCGAACAGCAGTGTCTGAAGCAATCTGATTGATTCGCAGAATTGCATGGGGGAATGGGTCTGGATCACTGTTATGTCATGGGTATGTACGAAAATGGTATCTGGTATGCCACGTCGCACTCCCCTTCCCCTTTGCGTGCTTGCCGGCCGGCCGGCGGGTAAAAGTGAAGCTACCTAGGAGCGAAGGCTCCGGGCCGGCATGCGTGGCGTTTTTTTTGGTGCGGATTCACCAAAATTGCAAAGGGGTGATAGCTCGAGGCTATGACGTCATGCGGCGATGGTTGGGGGGGGGGGGGGCCTGGGGGGGGGGGGGGGGTGGGGGGGGGGGGGGGGGGGGGGGGGGGGGGGGGGCGCCTGGGCGCGACGGAGGCATGGGGGGCGCGACGGAATGGGTGTTGATGGCGCGAGGCTATCCGGCGACGGTTTGCCGGTGTGAGGACGGTAAAATGTGATTGTGTAAGGCAAAAATTAAGAGGAGCAACGACTCGTGAAAGATGATGTGAGGGGATCATGGAGAAGGATCTGCCAGGGGACCTGAAGGGACCTGAGGGGACCTTTCAGGGTCTCGCCATCGTCCCTGTTTTGACTCCATCTGAACGCCAATTGTTTTAACTGCCTATGTATGACATTGTGAAGTCGTCCAAAGAAGCACGACCGCAACGTGCCTGCGGATCCGTCCAGGGTCAGACCCCTTTCTTGGCGGGATTGTCGCGATCGAGGTTTACACGTGTAGTGGAGTGGTGCAGCCGTTGTGTTGTTCTGCCGGACTTCGAAAGCGCGACGTTGCGACGGCGGCACGGCTTATTATTAACACGTGCTGCGGCAAGGTATCTCCCGTCTTCTGCCGCCGGGCTAGTCTAGCACAGTAGACCGGGAGACCGAGCTCCGGTGCGCGGGGGCGCAACCACAGTTCGAGTCAGCGCTGGTTCGAGCCGTGTTGCCGCCGGCACCTAAGCCGTACCTACTGTATGATGCCTGCACATTTGAGAAAGATAGGACAGCCCTGCGTGCGGCGGCTTAGGGAGGTCAAGGAGGGTAGAAGCTGCAGCCCTGTTCTACGGCAACTCGGTGACACGGCGTAGGCGAGAGCTCGGGACATGGTGTAGACACCACATCCACAGTCACACACACCGATGGGGTCTTGGGACCCTGGACCCCAGGTTCGGAATGCTTCCAGAAATACCGAAGTTGCGGCGCGATGGACTGGCTCGAGACTGTTTGGTCTATGCTCGAATAGGTGTATCGTCCGGACGCAGCAATCTGGGGAATGGACCGAGGATGCAAAAAAACATACCTCTTGAATTTCCTGAGCGAGCTGCTTACTGCTTATGCAAGAGCTGCTTCATGTCCAGGCAATGTACGATGCATCGTCACGCTCTCGTAGAGGCGTAGATGCATGGCAATTATGGACTCGATATCGGTCTGGAATCGAAAGGAATCCCGAGGCGCTACTGTGGTGCAGCAAGCGAGTCGCGGGGAGAAGTTTGCTGAGAATCGTGCGCCATGACGTCATGGCTTCGCTCCCGCTCAGCTAGCGCGTGCTGTGGATGCAGATCCCTGCAACAATCTCAACTCGTTCCCGACACCATCGAACAGGACAATACTCATGGCGGCCGCTTGACAAAGAGATAGCCGGTTGGTTGAGTGTGTACACGTGTAGGATGAATTGCCACCGACAAACATCCACGTCTGTCAGGTCGGCCGAGACTCGGTTCGAGGGCGCAACAGCCACGCAGCGCACAAAAAAAAACAATAACGTAGCGGCAGCATCCGCCCCAAGGTCGCATGAATGACCGGGGGGGGTGCCCTTTTGAAAGCACACGCCCTGGGGTTCGGCAAACGGAATCAGGGAGACCGGTGTGCCACGGTCCCAGCCACACACACACGTTGGCCACACAAACGGGCTTTCGTCGGGGGGGCCTCATGGCTGACGAAACGGCCGTCTTGTGTGTCGTAGCTGTGGGCGGAGAGACGCTTCCCATTGGAGGCCACTGTGGCGCGTGTTTTGATCGCTAAAGAGCAGTGAGGCGAAAAGCAGCGCATAGCCACAAATAGGGAAGATGATTTTCGTCTTTGGCATTGGTGTTTTGCTAGGGTTAGGATAGCAGCCTCGGCAGCTTATCAGTTCTGTACGAAGGTACAATACCGCGAAACAATGCCGCCGTATTCGGTAATGTACGTATATTAACACTCCGTATCCTGACTTGCACGTCTGCGTTTGAGCCCCTGACTGCCACTCAAGCAATGCTTCGCCTCATACAAACTACACCGTCCTTAGTCAAATATACTTTTGTTTTGCCGTCATTTTTGGGACCCGTAGCACACAAACGTTTTTCTCTCCGGTAATATCCTCTGCAAAGGGGAATTCTGCACGACAGTTATCTCGGCCCGTTCTGCTGATGGCCCTGTCCCTGGGGGGCCCCGCTCCGATGGAGACCCACACGGGCCCGCGACGCCTGAACTGAACCGCTTCTCGGCCCACCCCTCCGTCGGTCCAGGACAGCCACTCTTTGGGTGCACCCTCGGGTCCTTCGCCGGGGGTGACAGGGGCCTGGTGTTCGCAAGCCCCCAGGGTATTATGGTATCCGTACCTCTTTTTACATACACTTTCCCTTCCGCGTCTGCTCCACCCCTTCCTCCGCACCCGCAGATTTGTTATCCATTCGATTGGAAGTTTGACCAGTGGAGACACTGGAGAGCAGCCGAGCCGCTCCGTCTTGGGTATACTTATACACCACCAGCCCCCGGGACGCCCACTCGCGCGCATCTTCTCCCCCCATGCGCCGTGAACGCCTGATCCCATAACGACCGTTGGGCTTTCAGTATCTGGCATCCTGCCCTCTACCCTCGTTTACTTCCCGGCAACCCTCGTTTGGACGGCATCCTAGCACCTCGGCTCACTGCTAGCTTGCTTCACTGTGACGCGCAATACGGGATCAGCAGAGCCAAAGAAAAAAAAGAGAAGCAATAAAAAGGTTCCTCGGGAAACCGCCGATCCTCTGTCGGTTGCCTGCATGAGAGTTGCGCACCGTCCGACGAGTAGACCTAGGACTGCTCCACCATACCTTCGTTCACAAATCGACAGTGCACCACACATTGTTCGGGTTTGCGACGCCGCTAGAACATCGACCTGTGTGGACGTTCGACAGTCGAACCCATGTTTCGCCAAAGGTACGTCTGGAGCTCTCCAGAGACGCGATCTCCCTACTCCTTGCGACCGCTGCTAACACTCGACTCTCACAGGACAAGCTTACAGAAGCCCGGGGACGACCTGCTGGCCAACTTCAGGCAACAGTTTCCTGAGGTGGCCGCGGTCGGCTCCTCCGCGGCGGTTACACCCGCAAGAACGGCCACCAAGGGCCATGCCGACGTCCCAGGGGAAAGGTGCGACTGACAACCGAACCACCTGGCACTAGCCATAGCAAATACTAATGCATCCTGCCGACCACAGATCACACAGTCTGACCCACGAAGCATTCCAACGAGATCAAGACCCGACCCCGCGGGCCTCCAACGACCCCTGGAGGTTCACCCCGTCGCTGCTCGACCCGGGCAACTTCTCCTTCGCCAACTTTGCGAGCCATGCGCCGGGGTACTACCCCCCGACCCCGGGCGGGACGACCACCATCTACCACCCCCAGGCCGGCGACCTCCACACGCCGACGCTCGGTCTGAGCATGGGCCTGGGGACCCCGCTGTCTCTGCCGAACTCGGCGGGCGCCGTGCACTCGGGCCCCGGGACCATGGACATGCCCGGCTTCCCCCACGGCTTCCAGCACCAGCACCAGCACCAGCACCAGCCGTTCCAGCACCAGTTCAACCCCTTCGTCCAGCCGGCCCCGCCCCAGCCCTCCTTCGCCCCGTCGTCTTTTATGCACCACCAGGACACGGGCTACGAGACGATGGACCAGGGATCGCCCATGGAGTCGGACCACACCGATGACCGGATGGGATCCATCGACGGCAGCTTCCAGGTGGGGCCCGGCCAGACCAGCATGGTGGCCTTCCAGACGCGGCAGCAGTTCGGCATGCCCACCACCATGGCGGCCGTGCCGCTCCCGGCGTCGGCCGAGAAGTTCCGCTTCCACGCCGTGCTCAACGCGCCGACCGCCATGATCCGGCACGCCGACGAGATCCCCGTGACGTACCTGAACAAGGGCCAGGCCTACTCGCTGTCCATCGTCGACACGGCGCCACCCGCCCTGCCCGTCGCCCCCGGCACGCGCTTCCGCACCTTTGTGCGCGTGTCGTTCGAGGACGAGCAGCAGCGCCAGAAGCCGGGCGTGTGCTGGAGCCTGTGGAAGGAGGGCCGCGGCACCAACGAGGCCCACCAGCGGGGCGGCAAGCTGCAGGCTGTCGAGTACGTCGAGGCCGGGCAGCCGGCCGAGGGCGACGACAAGAAGACGCGCATGGAGCTCGAGAGCTCGTCGTTTGACGGGTTTTCCGTCGTCTGGACCCCGGGCGTCCACGGCGCCGCCGTCGAGTGCAACATCGCCGTCCGCTTCAACTTTCTCTCGACCGACTTCAGCCACTCCAAGGGCGTCAAGGGCATCCCCGTCCGGCTCTGTGCCAAGACCCACCAGCTCACGGCCGGCGCCTCGCCCCCGGCCGACGCCGCCGCCGCGCCCGAGATCTGTTATTGCAAGGTCAAGCTCTTCCGCGACCACGGCGCTGAGCGCAAGCTCTCCAACGACGTGGCCCACGTGCGCAAGACCATCGACAAGCTGAAGCAGCAGATCGCCCAGGCTGAGAGCGGGCTCAAGGACTTTGGCAAGCGCAAGCGCGCTGCCGGTGGTGGCGGCGGCGGGTCGCAGATCAAGGGTGCCGGCGGCGGAGGCTCAGCGCGGCCGGGCAAGGTCCAAAAGCACAAGCGCACGTGGTCCATGTCGTCGGCCAGCTCGGCGGGCGGCGGCGGCGGCAGCGGCAACAGCCCGCGCGTGCCGCTCGAGGAGGACCTGCACTTCAAGCTGCAGACGCTGCAGGACATGTTCACGTCGACGCGCCCCGTCAGCGTGCTGTACCTCGGCGGCGACGAGCTCGACGACCCGGACTTGCACCCGGTGTCCCTGCCGGGCGCGGGCGCGGGCGCGGGCGCGGGCGCGGGCGCGGGTGACTCCCCGCTCCTAGGCCTGTCCAAGATGCCGTCGCGCGAGAGCACTGCCTGGCGCAGCGAGCACAGCTCCGTCGCGGGAGGCAACGCCAACGGCGGCGGCTCGTCCCTCGTATCGCCCTCCCCGTCCTCCCTGTCCCTGCACTCCCAGGCTTCTGTTGGGGGGAAACCGCAGTGGCAGGATTATCAAATCACTGACTCGCGCGACAACAACAACCACAATCACCATGACCACTCCCACCCCCACAACAACCACAACAACAATCAACAACAACCAACCCGCATTCCCCAGCTAGACGCCACAGGAAACCTAACCGGCTGGATCGAAGCCCTCGGCGTAGACCCATCCTACCAACCCCCGCCCCCGCCCTCCAGCAAGCCGGTCGCGTGCCTGTATGTCGCCATGCGACGGGGTACTACTATTCCTACTCCTATCACTAATGAGGAGAAGAACAACAAGAACAATTTGAATGGGACGACGACGACCGGCAACAAGGAACTGCACCGCGCCGTATACCTGTGGCAGCGCAGCGTGCGGGAGCTGGTGGCGCGGCTGGCGGCGAAGGTGGGCGGGTTTGATCCCGCGCGGGTGGTGAGGACGGTTCGGGTTGTGGGGGACAGGGGGGTGGAGGTGGAGGTGGATGATGAGGTTGTGGGGCAGTTGCCGGAGGGGGTGGGGATTGGGTTGGAGGTTGTCGAGGTTGGTGGTGTTGTTAATGGTAATCATGTTGGTGGTGAGAGTCCGGTGGTGGTTGTCGGTGGTGCTGGTGCTGGGGAGGGGGCGGAGAGCGTCAAGAGGGAGGCGTGGGAGATGCATGTCGATGCGCCGGGCGAGGTGGACGGGGAGATGCAGCCTGCGAGCCCGCTGGGTGGTGCGGTGCACGTAGGCGGGGGTGGGTTGGAGTTGAGGTTGAGGTATTAGAGGGTGATGACTGTGGATGGGGTCGAGATGATATGTATACACGCCTGGTTGATTGATGACTGGATGATGGGAAGCATTGGTTGGGGGGCGGTATGAAAACATTGCGCTGGGTTGTGGTCAGGCTCCTTCTGTTTCTTTTTTGTTTTTTTCCGATATTTGATCGGCTTCTTTCTCCTGAGATACCAAGTCCCCTCGACGGGCGGTTGCTGTCTTGCTTAGATAATGGGCGGCTTGAAGGTTAATATGGGAGAGCTGTTTTGTTTTGTTGCGCGCTTGGTTCGGTCATTACCTTGCGAGAAATCGGTGTGTTCTTTCTCCTTGGTCTGTATGTGCAACACGGAGATCTCCCCGTTGGAATCATCAAGGTCTAGTCCAAATTGATAATGTACCAATCGGACTTTGATGGAAAGTGGCTTTCGAGTGATGGTTGTTTTGATGGCACCGACCCAGCTGTCGTTTTGTTTCGGGGGTGGAGATGAGAGAGTGCTTCGAACTGAAGTCAAACTCCAAATGGAAGGTGAAGAAGAACGAGGCTGTCACGCAGCGTACCCCGATGTAATTTACATGTACAATACAAATACGTACAGGAGGTCACAGAACGTGAAGAGAACGGTCGCCCCCAGCCATACAACAAAACAAAACAAAAACAGCCGGGAACGGAATTAGTATTGGCACTGACTAGATAGGTCCTGTACCTTTTTCTCGAAGTGGTTCATCAATCTCAATGACTGACTACTCAGACCTGTGCCATCGACCAACATGCTTTCAGTACTCGGTACAATACGACATTGGCTGACGGCGAGCAGCAGCTGTTGGGCTTTGGCTTGCCGCCGTGACTCACACATCACAACAGTCAAACACCACATATACTCTTACGGACTCGGTGGCATCGACTGAGTCTGCTCGCAGCTGACCACACAAAAAACAACCATGGCGGCACCCGTGGCCGAGCAAGCAGCCAAGCTGCAGCTCGACGAGGAGACGGGCGACATGGTTTCCAAGAACGAGCTCAAGAGACGGCTGCAGAAGCAATCCAAAAAGGCTGCCGCGGCCTCTCGAGCCTCGACGACGACATCGGCCCCGAGACGGGCCCCGGGGGGTCAGCCGCTAGCCGACGGGAACTCGGCCGGGTCCGATGAGCTCGTTGACCAGGACGCCATGTTCGCTCGGGGCTTTCTTGCCGACGTCTACAAGCTGCGGCCTTCAAAGGATGTTACCACGCGGTTCCCTCCCGAGCCCAATGGCTATCTCCACGTAACGCTTCCCGTCGTTTGAGTAACTCCTCTCTGAAGTCGCGGGCTGACGGGGCCGGTTAGCTCGGCCATTCCAAGGCGATTGCCATCAACTTTGGTTTCGCCCGGTATCATGGCGGAAGGCCGTGGGTTTACTCTGTGGCATCTGACATTTTGCATGAGCTCACGTCTCGCAGATTCTCAGGTACCTTCCTCTCGCTGAGAACGTCCGGCGCTCAAGTCACATCTAACGCGGTCGTCTAGGTTTGATGACACGAACCCCAATGCCGAGAAGGAGGAGTACTTTCTGGCCATCTAGGAGACCATCCGCTGGCTCGGCTTTGTCCCATCCAAAATCACGTACACATCCGATCACTTTCAGCGCATGTACGACCCAGCCGAGGAGTTGGTCAGAAAGGAGAGGGCCTATGTGTGCCACTGCGACGAGACCCAGACCAAGCTCCAGCGCGGCGGCGAGGATGGCTCAGCGCCGAGATATCGGTGCGAGCATGCCAGGCAAGACGTCGAAACGAACCTGGCCAAGTTCCGCGGCATGCGGAACGGCGAATACGCGCCGCAGACTGCCTGGCTCCGCATGAAGCAGGACACGGATAACCCAAATCCCCAGATGTGTAAGCAACTCCTCCAGCTTTATAAAGATTGACGGCTGACATTGTTGGAAGGGGACATCGCGGCATACCGGATCCCCAAGAACCAGGAGCCGCTTTTCCGCGCCGGCACCAAGTGGCGGATATACCCGACTTACGATTTCGCCCACTGCTTGTACGACAGCTTCGAGGGCTTCACACACAGCCTGTGCACCACCGAGTTTACCATGTCGCGGGAGAACTACGAATGGCTGAATCAGTATGCACCCTGAAAGACGAAACGGCAACGAGCACGCTAACAGTGGCGCAGGCTGCTGGTCGACTTCCAGCCCATGCAGCGCGAGTACGGCCGCCTGAGCCTCAAGGGCACCATCATGAGCAGGCGGGACATCAGGGCCCTGATCGAAACTAAGACTGTGCGCGGCTGGGATGACCCACGGCTCTACACGCTCAAGGCGATTCGGCGACGCGGCGTACCACCGGGTGCCCTGCTGTCGTTCATCTCCGAGCTCAGCGTCACCACGGCCAACACCTCCATCGAGACCAAGCGCTTCGAGCAGTCTGTGCGACGCTATCTCGAGCGGACCGTCCCCCGCCTCATGCTCGTCCTGGACCCGCTCCCGGTCCTGATCGAGGACGCCCTAGAACAAGACCTCCTCGACGTCCCGCTCTCGCCCAAGGACCCGGCCATGGGCTCTCGACAAGTCAGGCTGACTAGGCGGGTCTACATCGAGCGTTCCGACTTCCGCGAGGTCGACAGCGAGAACTACTTCCGTCTTGCCCCGGGCAAGAGCGTGGGCCTCCTGCAGGTGCCGTTCCCGATCAGGGCCGTCTCGTTCACCAAGGACGAGGCCACGGGCGCGGTCGCCGAGGTCAGGGCTGTCTATGACAGGGACATGGGGAGGGGAAGCCCAAGACGTACATCCAGTGGGTGCCCGATGGCTCGCCCAGGGCCGAGGTCCGCATCTACACGGCCCTGTTCAGTTCTGACCAGCCCAAATCGGCGCCGGGGGGGGGGGTTCTTGAGCGATATCCACCCGCAGAGCGAGACTCTCTGGCGGGATGCCCTGATCGAGACGGGGTTTTACGAGGTGCGTCGCCGTGCGCCCTGGCCCGAGGCCGAGGGTGAGAAAACGGGCGAGGTCGGCCCTGAGAGTGTGCGGTTCCAGGCTATGCGTGTCGGGTATTTCGTGAGCCCCCCCCGGTCATATATATGATACGGTTCATCTCAATGCTGATGTTCTCTTCCCTCTGCGCACGCCGTCGACTCGGACCGCACGGACGACCAGATTGTGCTTAGCCGCATTGTGCCCCTGAAGGAAGATGCTGGGAAGACCGGCTAATGTGTTGAGGGCCTCGGTGAAGCAGCAGCTAGGCCTACGAGTACAAAAACATGCTCGTGTCTTTGCTGCTTGTCAGTAGTGTACCTGAACAAATACCCGCGTCTTCAACCACAGCAGGGACTGCCAGATCTGTGTAAAATCTGTTCCAGGAGACTTTGTTACCCAACTCCGAAACGGGACCATTTTGGGCGTCTGTCTTGACTTGCTCTCGCGTGCCATACCGTTGTGTTTTACGGCCACATCTCTCTCCAAAAACCACCAGATCGGCACAGACCATGCGCCTACGTCGATCACGAGGGTGGGAGTGGGAGCGGTAGTCCGAGACGCCGCGCGTTTGGGGGGGATGCGTCCAATGCGGGCTAGAACAACAACGGCTATCTATGGCACTGAAAAGGGGGTGTTGCGGATGTCGAACCGCTTGGGAATCGTCCGGATGTGACGTTTTGGGATCAGATTCGGAGGTAGTAGGCCACGCATCCGGTGGCTCTGTGCGCCCTTGCTGGGGTTGATCATGGAAACGCCTTTGCTGGTGTCTTTCTTACACGATACTACGGCAATGCATAAACGTGACGAGAAATCCCGAATCAAGCAGTCCAACAGTTGTTGTAAAAACCTGGAAGTCAACGTCGTATCCCCAGAAAAGCAACAGCTCAATCATCAACTAGGCAGTCACTCTTTGGACAGGAAGTTCAGAATTGTGCTTATTTTGCTATGAACAGTCTTTCCTCCACGTCGCCAACACGCGGGGAAGTGGCGACATCAGCGCTCAGCCCATAAGGTATCCCACTCTTCCACTTCCAATGTTGAGAGCAGCCTCTGGCGGCGGAAGGAGAAAGACAGCGATCTGCCACACTCCAACACAACAGCCACAACATCCTCGTCCTCATCCAAGCTAGAAGACAAGACAGAGTGTGCGTGATGAAGTCAAGATGACAAGATGATCAGAGTGAAGTGAGAAAGAAAATCGAAAAACTGGAAAACAGATCGGGTTGCTGGTCTACTCTAACATGCCGGTGGCGGTCCGTCTATCGTGACCCTCTTCTGCTGAAGGGTACCGTGATTCGTAACGTCGTAATCTCGTGAGTAAAAAGAGATCGAACGCCGGCGGTGAATGCATTGATCCCGAAGTGAAAACAACAAAAGGAGCTCGCAACCTCGTAACGTCTCGATCGCGATGGTGGTCGCTTCCAAAAGGCGACAAGACATCGCTCCGCTAACACTCCTTCCCGCGAGGATACGAAGCCGCGTGAAACAGCGCCTCGGCCGACGGGCTCTTGAACGGGCACTGCCTCAGCAGCGGCTCCTCGCCCATGGGATCGCGGCGGGCGACACCAAATCCATTACCAGGATTGAAACCAAGGAACTGCTTGCCGCTCATCAACTGCCACACCATCCAGTAGACATCCTCCAGGCAAGGGTCGCAAAGCTCGCGCCAGACGGGGGCCACGGGGCCAAAGTAGCGAGCCTCGAGGCCGCCGGTCCAGTCGAGGCGGAGCGGCATGGCGTGTTGCACCTGCGGGCGCGGGATGCCCTCGTACCTGCCGAGCTTGGCGCCCTTGTTGCGGTACGAGCGCTTGTGCTCGTCGCGCCACTGGGCGCGCTTTTCGGCGGGGGGCACGACCCAGCCGCCCTGGCCGAGGAGGGTGCCGTAGCGGTCGTCGATGCGCGGGCCCGTTAGGTCGTTGACGACGTGGCCGCGGTCGGGGACGGCGACGACGCGGACCGCGTAGACGAACGACTTGTTCTTGCGCTCGATGAAGGCCGGGTTTTGGAGGAAGTGGAACGTCTTCTTGAGCTCCTCGCGCTTGGCGTGGGCGCTGCGGTCGTACTCCTGGCGGTGGCGGTGGAGGTCGGCGGCGCTGATGGCCGGCGCGGCGTGGGCGGGGATGAGGGCCTCGAAGGGGTCGACGTTTTCGGCCAGGTAGACGGTGCCCTCGTCCTCGTAGGAACTGGCGGACGAGGTTGGGGAGATGCGGGGGTCGTCGGGCTCCTCCGCCTCGAATGAGTTGAAGCTCCCGGTGGCGGGCAGGTGCTGGCTGCGAGGAATTCCCGTGCGAGGGGCGGTGGTCTCGACAGAAGGAATGGGCTGGTCGGCTGAGGCTTGCTGACCGAGTGCAAGAGTGCCAATGTTGGGAAGAGGAGTCCGCCTCTGGGGAGATTGAGCAGACTGTGAGGGGGTACCGACAGTTTGAGCAGCCTGCTGGGAAGAGGTAAAGACCGGCGCCTCGGGATTGAGGGCCACAGGCTTGTCGGGAGGAGCGGTAGCTTTGCCCTTGCCCTTGTCTGCAGAGCACGTGGGGACTATCATGGAGGGAACGGTCGCGGGAGCGTGCGCGGGAGTGGCATACTCCCTCTGCTCGACCTCGGGCATGTCCTCGGAGGACGTCTGACCGGGAGTGGGGAGCTCTCGAGAAGGCGCCTGAGAACGGACCTGCTGGGTCATGATGGGCGGCAGAACGATGGGCATGAGGGCCGGGGCCTTGTCGTTGTGGAGGCTCAGCCAGACGTACTCGGGGCTAATGCCGCAGCTGTGGAGCATGGCGTCGTCGGCGCCAGAGATCCGCTTGACGTGGATCTCGATAAAGTACTGGCGGAAGCCCTTGTGGTCGCTGAGCCAGTCGCCAAAGAACATGGACTTGTTCCACTACAGGAATAAAATCGGTCAGCTCTCGACGTTCGCAGAATTGTTGAAATCGGCACCGGGGGTCGGCGAAAATGGCAACACGAAAATCGCGTAGCCCAAATCGGGGATTTACTTACCGTCATGGTCTCATCCCACTGGGGGACGTTGTAGGTGATGCGCATGACCGATCTGGCCACGCTCTCGCTGAGCCGCCGGTCTTCGGCGCTCATGCCACCATGGGCAGCATCGCCGCCCTCCTTCTTGATGGGATCGCTCGGGTTACCGGCGATCCTGGAGGGGGTTTGACATTGTCAGCGATTTCTATCGACAAAACAAGTGCCCGACTCGACTTACCAGTCGATGTGAAGAATCTTGCGATTCTTCGTCTTGTCGTAGTCCAGGAGGTCCTGGAACTTCTTGGTCATTATGGCCACCAGCTGGTGGTGGTGATGACCGAAGAAGAAGGCGTTGGTCGCCTCCATCTTGTCCCGATTTCTGTACTCGCTGGACACCTCGGGGAGTGTCGAGCGGCCGGACGAGGCCGAAGTGGTCGAACTGGGCGGCGAAAAGTCGCTCGCCGACGGGAGAGGGAAGAGGCCGTGAGCAGAGCCACGAGCAGAAGAAGAGAGAGTCGAGGAGGGCTGCTCCTCGGGCGTGGGCGCTGCTGGGGGAGAAAAAAAAAGGTCAGCTTTGTCTGGGAGCGTGAGAGAAAGAAAAGCAGAAGGGGATTTCGTGAGAAAACTCTCGCGAAATTAGGAGGCTGTGGGCAGGCGGGGGTCCAGGGCTGAAGGCTGCGGATCGCGTGAGTGGCCGGCTCTCGTTTTGTTCGAAGTGACTGTTGAGCCTCACTCCTCAAGCCGCAGGTGTCGAGCACAGCTGGCAAACCACAAAGACCCCCGCGGCCATCGAGAGCAGAGAGTGCTGACTCGTGGCTTCACCCCTGGGTGAGCTTGACTGTTTGCCGGAACGCGATGCCCTCGCAGCCTGCCCCTTGGCTCTCACCGCTGGGTGATCTGTAGTTTCTCCTGGCGGACTTACCGGAAGCCTCGCCGGCTTCGGTCCTCCGGTTTGACCGAGTGTTCTCGAAGCCGGGAGGAGGTCGCAGGGCCCGGCGGCCCTCCCCAGCACCAGTGTGCTGGTCCGTCATCTTTCAGTAGGTCAAGTGTTAGCCATGTGCAAGTGTGTTCATGCCACCCCGATCCACAGGAGCCTAAAAAACGCTCAGTGTGCCCTGTCCTCCAGCTCTGTCACTCCCAGCTCACCCCACGGCAGCGGCGGAACCCTTGGCGGAGACCAGCGCCCTCTGCAGCTCCAAGGGTGACGGGGGTGTGTAAAAAAGGACGATGCAAACATAAAAGGGGACAGACTTACTTCCTTGGCGATGTCTTTGATCAAACTTTAAAAAAGTTTGGCTGCAGCGACAACAAGAGGAAGAAGAAAATATCGCGATAATTTGCGAGAAGAAGAAGAAACGTCAAAAACAACAGAGCAATTCAACGTCAAAGCACTAGCGCGCACAGTCCAAGTGAGTGGGAGGGTTGTCTAGGGCACGAGAGCCGAGTTTCCTACCAGTCCAGTGACCAACACGTGCCTTTCGTCCGAAGGCCCCCCGAGATGAACCCGTGCTTGATCCTGAGACACTCTATCAGCGTGGGCAGCTGGTGGTGGCATTAGTTGAACTTGATGTCACGAAGTGTCAGGGTCGGACGAGCTAAATAGGGGAAGGGTTGCTGCCATCTGCTCCCAGGTTGTTCACCGAGGCCAGACCAGACCGGGACGGGGCAGACCAACACCCGTGACTGCTAAGACTCCTTTTGGGACACCTATAGAGAAACAATTAGGCCCGTGAGACTCCTTCACATCTGCCCGCACTGGAATGCCCGGCATTGGATAAGGGGCTAAAGACGGTAGTGTGGTACGGCGGACCAGAATTGTTGAACGCGCTGTTGAGAGGCCGAGAACTGGGTATGAACGAAGACTGATGTAGAAGAACAAAGAGAGGATCTCATCATATGGAGATGAAGTGATTTGTCCTGCACAACACACTGTGAGTGTGGATGTAGCTAGTAAATTCCAACGAGGCAGAGTGCAAGGTAAAGTAAGAAAGGCAGGAGAGCACCACAAAAGGGGAGATCCAAGTGCCTGTTCCTCATAGGTAAGCAGATAGATAATTATAGGTTCGTGATGCCCAAGGAATCCATCTTCAGCACAGGCAGTTGTCCGGCTCAGGCTCAGGGGACCTCGCCTAACTACCCTGGCCAAGAACGGATGTAAAAAGAATCAGAAGGGCAAGTGTCCTTCCAGCATGTCTCTTTCACAATGCGGATGATGCTGCCCTGTATGTTCTGGCAATATGTTAGCAAAATATGGGGTACCGCGGAGAGAAACCTGGAAGGGCACAAGGTACCGCAGCTAAACAAACGGATCTGACTTTTGGGCTAGTGAACAATTCCAAATCAGCAAAAAGCCATTGGCCCGGCGTCGCTTGACATGTTATTCTTGAAAAGCTGGCTCGGAAAAACAAAGAGCGTGCACCACTTCTACCTGGCCATCCGGGGTTGCTGGCTGCCATGGTGGATCATGACTGATGGTTGGAGATGGAGGTTCCTGTGTACCTGGAAGATGCAGTCGACGTTGATGCGGCTGAGCCCGTCTGCCGGAACGGGGTTAGCCTGGCGCCGACCACCCCACAGCGGCTTCATCCGCGCCAGCCCTATCTGGAATCTGGAATCTGGCAGTTGGGCCAACGTCGAGTTTCAAAAACCAGCCATCTTTGTCCGAGTGTGTGATGTGGGACGTCGAGAAAAGCTTGTATTCTACAGAAAACAGGAGTTACCGCACCCCCTTTTCTTGTTTTGTATTTGATGTTTTGTGCACTATGTATGGGCGTCCCAACCAACTGCGTTGGAACGTTTCATTTGAGCACTGGCCCTGCACATCAAGTTCGTACCAAATTCACTCCTTTCGGGATGAAGGCAGCCTACACGATACGCAATAAAGGCTGCTTCCTTGGGGTCTCCTATTCTCGCGTTTATATCTCCATGACGGACGCTTCTTCCCTTGCCTCCGGGTTGGCTTCGACTCTCGACCCGAGGGAGGCGCCAACAGAGGGTGGATAACCTTATCTCAGCGTTGCTCAACTTGCCGCGTTGGACTCGCAGTTTTCTGCTCGCTGTCATGGTGTCGAGATTTGTAGATTGGCACATTCAGCTCCCCGGCTTTGTGCCCAGACAATCCAGCCGTGTTTTATTTGTTAGCGTGGTACTTGGGTATATTGAGATACTAGGTAGGAGAAAAAGAATAGAAAAGCGAGAAGAAGAAGAAGAAGAAGAAGAAGAAGAAGAAGAAGAAGAAGAAGAAGAAGAAGAAGAAGAAGAAGAAGAAGAAGAAGATGAAGAAGGAGGAGGAGGAGAAGAAGAAGAAGGAGAAGAAGAAGACGACAGGTCGTCGCTGTTGTAGAACTGCACCTCGTTGGTGACGATGCGAGCGTAGTACTTCTCGTCGGCCGTGTACTGCAAGTTCTAGCCCCACTGCGACTTCTAGACAAACTTGCTAAGCGGCCCCTTATCTGCGCTAGAAGAAGAAGGAGAGGATAGAAAGGTAGAAGAGGAGGAGGAAGAGAACGAGTAGGAAGAGGACGCTAAATAGGTATACTTGTTACGTTCCGCACTAATAAACAACCTGGAAATCAGGTTGAAACCCGACATGGGGCGAATCGACGCCAAGACCAGCGGCCCAGCCAGGCTTGGCAGATGTCGCCATGGTCTCGAACCAATGGAGCCAGCCCTGCGGTCCCACAACAAGTCTCCACTCTCCACCGGGCGCCGCCTCAGCGAAAAGCCAAAAAATTGGTCGCAAGAGTGTGGACCTCCGTCGTCTTTGGTCGTCGCTCCCTTCCCGGTTCCCTTCTTTTCCTCTCCGTTCCCTCAGCCCACCGGTCCATCACGCACCGCCCGCCAATTTTCCCCAAGGGCCCTTCTCTTCTTTACTGTTGTTCCCCTCTTCTTGCCAGTCGGTCCAATTCCCCTTCGGATCCCAGCGCCGCCTCTTTGTCAACCCTTCAAAGGCTCGCTGTGTCGCCCGACTTCCGTCAACTTGCCGTCGCCTCCCTGCCGTCGCGTGGCACCTGCGCTCGATCAAGAAACAAAGTCATCCTTCGGGGAGACAGCAAGAGGTTCAAGAACAAAACAACAGTAAACAACACACACAATCTGCCATCGCGACCACCTGTGGCTTTGACTAGTCATGGCGAGTCCGTTGCAGTTTGCCTACCGGACCCAGAAGGCCATCGGCGTCTTCGACGCCGACCCGGTTTACGAGCCGCTCCCTGGGTTCGTCAAGCCCGAAGGGAACCTCCGGTGCTGTGTCTACTCGCCCTGCGGCCGCTACTTCGCATACGCCTCTAATGATGGCGTCGTTGTCGTCGATGCCTCGCTCGGCCATGTACTGACCATGCTCCCCATCACGGCCGTCTACGAGCTGGGCTTCTCCCCTCGCGGGAACTACCTGAGCACCTGGGAGCGCCCGGCCAAGGACGAGGCCGGCGACGCCACTAAGAACCTCAAGATCTGGCGCACCGTGGAGGATCTTGCTGATGGCGCAGAGAAGGAGCCTCTGGGCAAGTTTGTACAGAAGTCGCAGTCGGGCTGGAACTTGCAGTACACGGCCGATGAGCAGTACTGCGCTCGCATCGTCACCAACGAGGTGCAGTTCTACAACAGCGACGACCTGTCGACTGTCTGGAACAAGATGCGTGTCGAGGGCGTGAGTGACTTTGCCATCGCCCCCGGCCAGAACCAGAACGTCGCAGTCTTTGTCCCAGAGCGCAAAGTAAGCCTTTTCCAACTAGCCCTCTCTCTATTCTGATGCTGACTCTCTACAGGGTCAACCTGCTGCGGTCAAGGTCTACAACGTCCCGTCGTTCAATACCCCGATCTCGCAAAAGACCTTCTTTAAGGGCGACAAGGTACAGCTGAAATGGAACGGCCTGGGCACGAGCCTGATTGTGCTGGCACAAACAGACGTCGACAAGTCCAACAAGAGCTACTACGGCGAGACGACCATGTATCTGCTCAGCGCCAACGGGTCGTTCGACGCCCGCATCACCCTGGACAAGGACGGGCCGATTCACGACGTTGCCTGGTCGCCCAACTCGACCGAGTTTGGCGTCATCTACGGCTTCATGCCCGCCAAGACGACCATCTTCAACCACCGCGGCGTGGCCCTCCACTCGTTCCCCATCGCTCCTCGCAACACCATCATCTTCTCCCCGACGGGCCGGTTCGCCCTGGTTGCCGGCTTTGGCAACCTGGCTGGTCAGATTGACGTCTACGACCTGGAGAAGGACTACCGCAAGATTTGCACCATCGAGAGCGGCAACCCGAGCGTCTGCACCTGGAGCCCAGACAGCCGCTACATCATGACGGCCACGACGTCGCCGCGCCTGCGCGTGGACAACGGCATCAAGCTCTGGCACGTCGGAGGTAGCATCATGTACAACGAGGAGATGGTCGAGCTGTACAACGTCGTGTGGCGCCCGATCCCGGCGGGCAGCCTTCCCGCCGGCCACGATCCGCTGCATCCCGTCCCTGCCCCGCATCCTTCGGCGCTGGCCTATCTCGGCACCGTCAAGACCCCGTCCAAGCCCGTGGGCGCCTACCGCCCTCCCGGTGCTCGCGGCACCTCCACTCCGCTGCACTTCAAGCGCGAGGACGAGGGCGGCGCGGCGCACACCGTCAGCAACGGCACTCCCTCTATCGGCCCCAACGGATTCGGCCGTCCGCGCCACATGGTGCCAGGCGCCGAGCCCGTCGCGCGTACCGTCCCCGGAGCCGAGCCTGTCGGCGAGGGCGGCGCGGGCAAGTCCAAGAATAAGAAGAAGCGGAATAAGAAAGCTAAAGAGGGCGATGCCGCCGCCGCCGGAGGAGGACCGGGAGGAGGCGCTCCACCCACCGAAGGCGGCCTCGCACCGACTCCGCGCGACCACGGAAGCGGCTCGGGCACCGAGGGACGCAGCCCCGACCGGCGCGGCCAGCACCACGCCCGCAGCCGCTCGCGGCACAAAAATGCCAACAACAACAGCAGCAATCCTAACAGCAATGCTGCTAACAACAACACGTTGCAACCCGGCCCGCGCAACCGCAGCAACACGCACCGCAACCGCTCGCGCAGCCGGACCCCGCACCGCGCGGCGCAGCAGCAGCAGCAGAGCGGCGGAGTTCCTGTTGGGCCTGCAGCGGGTAATGTCAGTGCCGGCGACGACGGAGCGTCCCAGAATCCCAACGCCAAGAAGATCCGCGCTCTCCAAAAGAAGATCAGGGCGATCGAGGATCTTGAGATGAGGCGCGCCGGCGGGGAGAAGCTCGAGGACACGCAGGTTAAGAAGATTGCGACCAAGGAGTCGGTCATGGTCGAGTTGGCTGCGCTGGAGAGGGGTGCTTGATGTGCGGGTGCGACGGAGGAGCTAGGTTGGTAGGGTTTGGGGTGTTGGCCTTTGGGGGGTGTGGTCGCGTGGCTTGTGGGGTGGGAGGGGCTGGAGGTATGCGGAGGGGAATGGGGATGGTATGAAAAGGGCGGAAGGGATGCAGGGTGTGAAAGCCTTGTGTTTTTTTGCTTTCCCTCCTTTGATACTGAGTACCTTAGGTATCGAGATAGAGGTATTCTGAGCGTTGACCTTGTAGTATACTAACTCTTGGAACAACTCGAGGCTTTCGCTAGGTAGCATTGTTACTAGCGATATTAGCGTCGATTAGCTCAAAGCCTTCTAGTAGGGCTGTCAGTCTATACTGCTAAACTGCCATACTAGTGTCGATTTTTGTTTTCTGGGTTTGTTGAAGTTCGAGGTGGTGATAAACAATGGGAGTGCCCACACCTAAAATCTGTATTGGAAAAGCTACCCGCTCCCTCCTTGAACTTCATCGATGCATCGCACCGAGCACCACCCCACAATTGTGTGAGCGAGCAAAACGACGCGTTTTATTCCATGCCTTGTCGTAAACGATAAATTGACTAGGAGACCAGAGCATTGGGACCAACGGCTGCCGACCAATTACGCGTCACGCGATTAAGAGGGAGTGCGTGTCCATGGCGTCGCTTGCTTCTCTGTCCGCTCCGTATCAAAGCGGCAGCAACTGGTTCTCAGTAAACAAGGATGGCATTTCCTTCCCTCCTGCCCGCAGCGGCAAGGGAACCAAGGGCCCACGGTCGTTGATGGCCACGTGCATTCGCCTGCTGGCGGACAACGTCGATGCCGCCCCAACAACCTCGATCAGGTGCCTCCCAAGCAAAGTGAAGTGGGCTTTATGGAGGGAGCTTCATCCGAGGTAGGACTAACATCCTCCGTTCTATTGTCCCGCAACCTAAGGTATACTGACACCTCGCCGATTGCTAGGTCCATGCCGCTTCATACCTGGCAGCGACTCGTGCCGATCCTCCTTGAGGACGCTCACTCCACCGCTTCCGGCCTGGAAGGGACGGACCAGGGCGTCACGGTTCACATGGCAGTCTACCGCTACTGCCAGGAGATCTTCAACCCGCCCTGCCCGCTGGCCATCTACACGACGCCCCTGCAGCGCCTGGGAGACTGCCTCGTACGCCTCTGCATCGACAACGTCGACCGCTATCAAACACACGAGCTCATCCCGCTCGCCCATATCCCGCGGCTCGCCGTGCTGGAACTGGTCGAGCACGACGAGGACAGCCGGGTCATCTCAGACCGCCTCGTTAGGGGCTGGTGGGAAGCCGGGAAGAAGCAGCCGGCATTCCCTTCGCTTCGCGTCCTGCAGATAGCCTCGGACAACACGTGCGCCCTCTCGGCGGACGCGCTGCATTCCATCCTCAAGTTCCCGGCCCTGGAGATCCTCGACGCATTCTTCAACAAGAAGAGACGGAGGGACGCGAAAGACATCGCGAGTAGCTATGGATGGAAGGTCACTAAGCCAAATACACTGGGCACGCTGTTCGTGGCGTATGCCGAGCCTTACCTTGACGGGCAGGTGACGGTGGCTATGACAGACTTTTGGAGACTGCGGGAGGCTTTTGGAGACGATACGCACCGTGTGAGACTGGTGGTTGACCCTGGGACAGAGAAGCAACCTCCGGAGGGTGTCGAGCAGGCAGACAGCTCAGACCCTAGCAGCGACCTCGACAACGGCTGGCGGGCTTTACTGCGAGGCGCCCATCCCTGGGTAACAACTAACGTCGCCGCCGAAGATCTGGCCGGAAAATGCCCTCAAAGCATGACCGAGGATCAAGCCTTCTGGCTCCTCGGGCTCCTGGCGCAAAAGGAACAGGAGGCGGCATCACGCACCCGAGCCCAAGTGGAAGGCATCACGTTGCCGCGAGAGCCGTTCGTCAGCCTCAAACTGCGCGACCCATGGCAACCGGGCAGCATGGAGATAGGAAGATGGCTGCATGAGCGACTCATCTTCTCGCGGCGGCGAGCGTGCCCGGCGCCTCCGAAGAAGGGACCGGATCGCGAACCCCAACGTTCAAGAACTCCTCGCCGAGATGACAGGAAGGCGGCAGAGGGGAAGCCCCGCAAACGGCAGAAGACGGCGGCGGACCTCCTGTCGTCGCTAGAAATCCCGTCGGGTACGTCGGAATGACGAGTCGCGTGGCCTGTACGTCAGGTCGACAGCGCTGCCGTTTCGTACTAGTCGAATAGGCGGAACTTTCAGGGATCTCGAGACAACACACAACAGCGAGAATTGACTACGGAAGGGTTTCGGCTTGAGAAATCTAGAGATACCTAGGCTGCAATGGGGAATGAATGTATCGAGCAATATATTTCTCCGTTCTCCGAGAGGTGCAGCAGGCTGCCAGAGACAGAGGGTAAGTGCAAGAAGTCAGTCTATCCTCCAGTTTCCCCTCCAGAATGCCACGGCGTATGGCTTGGACCGGAGTGAATATGAAGGAAAAGTTTTATGTGTTGTGAAGAAAGAAAGGGAAAAGAGAGAAACGAGTTCAGCGGTTGAAAGGTTTTGAAGGCCGATGAAAGTGGGGCGAGACAGGCCAACCAGACGCAGCACGCGCTTCTCGAATCCTGAACTTGATGGATGGTTGCTGTCTGACGGGCAACTTACCTGGCGTATTATGCCCAGTGTCCCTACTTCCTAGAGACAACAAGTGCCCATTTTATCCCTTCCCCAGCAAGGAAATCACATTCGATGGGAAAGCCTAGCACAAACGTCACAACAGGAGAGGACATGACGGTCAACATCCAGCCAATCAGATCGCTGAAATATTGGCGTTGCGCGTGCCAAACCGCCCCACCTCACCATGGCGGGGTGGATGTGGTTAAAAGACACTACTCACGTTTGCATCAACCGCTTTGGATGCAGCCCAAGTCACCCTTTTCCAGCCCTCTCGTCCCAGTGCTGAAGAACCCGAGGTGCCGTCTATTTTATCTGTACAGCGCTACCTACATATTGCCTGGTATCGCAACATCGCTGCAGCTTTCCGTTTTTCACCAAACTCCCGACCCAACCTGATACCCCGCGTTTGCCCCTCAATCCTCAGAGAGACTACCACCCCTCGACAGCATACAATCGCGACAATGGCAGGCGGTGCTCCAGGCTCGAGCTCCCGCGGTCGCGGCGGCAAGTTCAAGAAGTTCACGCGCGGAGGTTCGTATCCCCCAACGCCGTGACCACGTGCCCAACACACATACTGACAGCGACACTTAGGCGGCAAGCATTTCTCGCGTGATCTCCGGCCCCTCGATGCCGACGGAAACGAGATCGACATGTGGAGCCCGGAAGCGCAGAAGAATAAGAAGGCGGGCGCCTCCGACGAGGAGAGCGAGGAAGACTCGGACGAGGAGTCGTCCGACGAGGAATCCGACGACGACGACGGCGCCGCCGGCCCGTCGACACAGACGCAATCGGCCGCCGAGCTGAGCCGCGAGGAGCGCAGGAAGGAGAAGAAGGCGCGCAAGGAGGCGGCCATCGCCAGGGCCAAGAAGCCCGTGCAGGTCGGCGACCTTCCGCCGAGCGACTCGGAGGACGACGACGATGACGACGACGACGCCCCCATGCCCGCCAACCCGAACCACTCGCGCCAGGCCCGCAACCAGACCAAGCCGGCGGCGGCAAGCGTCGACGAGGCCGCCGAGGGCGTCCAGAAGCTGAGCGTCGCCCCGAGCCGGCGCGAGCGCGAGGCGGTGGAGGCGCAGGCGGCCAAGGAGAGGTATCGCAAGCTGCACGAGGCTGGTAAAACGGACGAGGCCAAGGCGGACCTCGCGCGCCTGAAGCTGATCCGAGAGAAGCGGGAGGCCGAGGCGGCCCGGAAACAGGTGCGTTGCGCTCCATTGTTGACTCTGTCCATCGTCGGTGGCAGGCCGCTAACGCTAGACACAGGCTGAAAAGGAGGAGAAAGAGGCCCAGGACAAGGCCAAGAGGGCCGAGATCGAGGCCAGGGAAGCCAAGCGGCGCGAGGCAGCGATGGGCCCCAAGAAGGGCCCCAAGAAGAAATGAGGCCTGTCTATTTCCATAACTCCCCCAGATAGCGGTCCACGATTATAGATATCCTTTAACTTGGCTTCGCCGTGATTACCCCCTGATCCCGTAGCTCGATAGCCACTCCGGCTTGATCTAGAAATACAGCGTTTGTCGTACATTTCCTTTAAGGCATCCCAGCGAGGCCATCAGTCCCAACCGCCTCCTTCCACAGCCCGTCAAAGTCGACCCCGTTTGCCTTGAACAGATCCCGAATCTTTTGCGCCGCCACAACCTGCTTCTCGGGCGTGAACCCACCAGGCTGGGTGGCCTCAAACTGAACCATCTCGACCCACCTGAAGAACAGGTCTTCCTTGCCGAGCGCGGTGAGCGCATCGCGGAACGCAAACACCTGCTTCCTCCTCTCGTCCTGCTCCGCCGTCGCCCCGTTCCCCAGATCCACGCTCACCCACCCAAACCTGTCATGATGCAGCAGCACCACCGTGTCAAACGCCTCGAGCGCGATCTCCTTCCTGTCCACCAGCCTCGTCGCATCCACCATGGCCTGCCAGTCCAGATCCCACTCCCCGTCCATGGTCAGATACCCCGTCTTGCCCTGCACCAGCGCCGGCGCCGTCGCGGCCCTCACCCGCGAGAGCACCGCCTCCCTCCCCTCCCGCGCCTCCTTGCGCTCGCCGTCAAACAGATCCACCCCCTTCTCCCGTAACACCCCGTCCCACCCATCCCTGCTCCGCCGCACGTACACCTCCTTGCCGCGGAACCCGACCGCCCACCGCCACCGCACGGGCGACGCCCTCCTCCGCCCGCCCACGATAAACTCGTACGGCCACGGCCAGACGAAGACCCCCAGCAGAAAATCCAAGAGGAACGTTGCGGCGCGACGGGCGATGACCCCGGCGAGCTCGCCATAGCCGAGGTCGGCTGCGCGCAGCGTCGTCTCGTTGGCGTAGCCCAGGAGGGCCGACGCGAGGAGGGCCAGGTAATAAGGGAGGATGTACCAGGCGCGCCAGAGAAAGAGAAGGGCCACGGCTAGGTTGAGCGCCACGGGCACTAGGAAGAGCTTGCGCTTGAAGGGGGCTGGGCGAGGGTCGAGGTGGGCGATGTAGACGTGGCCTGGCGGGAGGAGGGTGGTGAAGGGAGACAGGGAGGCGGGGGCTGGTTTGAAGGGGTGAGGTGGGGTGGTTGTTGTTGTTGGGGCCTTTGGTTTTGAGGAGGAGGTGAGGCGGGATTTGGGGTTGGGTGGCATTGTGGTGGTGCGTCGTGGTGGTGGTGGTTGTCGTGTTTTTGAGGTCGAGGTCGAGGTTGGGATCTCGAAGAGGTTGATCAGTGAGTACGCGATGGGGTGCGATGGCCGCCAAGATTGCGTTAGAATCCCGAGATGAAGAAGATTATTGGAATGGGAAGGCTGAAGCTTGTTGGCGAGAGAAACAGATTCTATGTCTCGAGTACGACAAGCTCCTTTCTTGACGGGGGAGTCGGATGAAGGAAATTGTCAAGTGATGATGGACCCTAACCCTCCGTCCATCATGCACGGCAGTCTTGGCGGTGGGGCGGATGGAACCTGCAGCCGGATGCCGAGACCTTCTGAAGCTCGGGAATTTTTGGCGTTGATGGACGACGACGGACACAGAAACATAGAAAGTCGCTTTCTTTCTCCTGTTGAGCGCGCAATGCCCCGCTTAAGCCAACCATGATGCGACGCGGGATATGGCAGCAGGTATGTCTGATTGACACTCGTCTTGCTAGCCAAGCTAACCTGTTTTATCCTGCCAGAAGCAGAAGCGTCCCTCTGCGTGTCTGCTCTGCCGCTTCAGTTCGGGCTACCGACCCTACATCCGACCCGCGATTCGGCCCTCGATCAGCGCCGCTGGCAGTATATCGCACTCGGACTTCCTTCTACGGAGGTCGTCGTTGACGGTCGGACACTCGACTAGGCTGTACTCTGTTGTCGCGGGCAGAAGTGGGCATGGAAGAATCGGAAGCACACCGAATCCGCGGACAGTCGGCGGTGTCGGAGAATCGAGGGCCTTAGGCAACGAAAGGCTAGGCAAGAGGACGTTCTCCAAGGGCGGCTTACCGAGCTGGGCGACACAGCAAGTCCCGCCAAGCGTCAGCGATGATGGGCTGCTTCCACACGAACGCGCCGCTCGCGAAAAGGCCGCCGCCCAGACACCACCGCCGCCGCCACCACCACCACTCTCACGCTCACCCACCCGCGATACGCAGCCAAGCGCAACTCTTGACCGACTGCTTCCGCACGAGCGCGCCGCACGGGAGAGGGCCGAGGCCCGGGCACAATCATCACGGTCGCGGGGCACTCGGGACGGCCGGGTACCGTCGTGGATGGACACGCCCGCTAGGGGTTTGCCAGGTGCCAGCGACGCCGGGCTGCTCCCGCACGAACGAGCCGCAGGAGACCGGGCTATGGGCCGCACACAACCTCCTCCGGCCAGGCCAGCGGATGCGCAGCGGGCTAGCGGTGTTGATGCTTTTCAGACAACGACGGGCGCTGAGCCTGCTCCTCGGCCCCCGACACAGCCTCGACCGGCGGCACTACACAAGAGTCGTACGCCAGCTTGGGCCTCGGCTCCGTCCTGGTCTGACCCCCCACCACAGCCTGCCGCTATCAATCCGGAGCCGGGGAAGCCGCAACAAGCAGACCCTCTTGCGTTCCTTCTTCCACATGAGCGGCAAGCTAGGGAGAAGGCTGCCGCCAGCACAGCAGCACAACGGTCTAGCTCTTTGGACACGCCTATGCAGCAGGGCACCAGGTCTCGCGAGGATACTGGTCGAGACAGCCAGCCCCCACAGACGTTTCGGAGACAGGAGTTCCGGAGACAAGAGTTCCAGAGACTGGATAAAGTCTGGCGTTCTGGTACGTTCGAGGGGCGGCCCCAAACACAGCGTGAGCACACGCCCGTATTGGATGAAGACGCCGGGGTAAGCTCGGCGATCCGCAGAATCCGCTCTCACCCTCGCCGTGACTTCCGGCCCGAGATACCCCGGGCGAGCATCCCTCTTGCGCAGACCTCGGCAGACAACGGCGAGTGGAAGAACCTGGCCCGACGGGAACGTAACCTGCTACCGCCTAGTTTCAGCATGTTCTCACCTGAGCCGAAGCTGGATCCTTTTCTCGACAGCCGGTCACAATCAAGTCAACCCAAGATCGAGGAAGACCCTTTGAGTGTACTGGAAAAGAGCTCTTCTGGCCGGACCCAGCAGGCGGCCGAATCAAAGTCCCCCGTAGACCAGTGGGCGCTGCTCGAAAGACAGGTCAAGGAACAGGCGAAAATCGAGAAAAAGCAGATGGCGGCGAGGGATGCCGATACTTGGGATTGGGCAGATAACTACTCCGATGAAACAAGGAGGTTGAAGGTACAACGCACAGCACGTGAGACGAGCCGTGATCAGAACTCGGACAAGGAGGAGACTGGCCCCGAGACGGCTCCGGTCTCGCGCCGAGATGCAAATCCTTGGGCGAGGGACCGACGGTCAGACCGATTTGACCGTGGGCCGGACCGATTTGATCGTAGGTCAGATCGATTTGACCGTGAAGAACGGCCCGAGCGGCGGAAGAAGCCCAGGGTGTACCGGCGCGGGCAAGAGGAGGAGGACGACGACTGGGACGATGACTTCCATGAGAAGCGCCGGAGGAAGGCTGAGAGGGAGAGGCAAAGGCAGGCTGCGCGAGCCGCAGCCGGCCCAACGCCCATCTCGCTGCCCGAATACATCAGCGTGTCGAATCTGGCCGAGGCTATGGGCCAGAAGATCGACATCTTTGTGAGACAGTTGGAGGAGCTCGGCTTTGAAGACGTCGGCAGGGACAACATTCTCACGGGCGAGACGGCCGCCCTGGTTGCACAGGAGTATGGATTCGAGCCTACCGTTGACGCAGGCGAGGCTGAGGATCTCAAGCCAGCACCCCATGCCGCGGATCCCTCCTCGCTGCCACTGCGGCCGCCTGTTGTCACCATTATGGGGCACGTCGACCACGGCAAGACTACGCTGCTGGATTACTTACGGAAATCGTCCATCGTGTCCCAGGAGCACGGCGGCATCACGCAGCACATCGGCGCCTTCTCGGTCAGCCTCTCGACCGGCAAGCAGATCACGTTCCTCGACACGCCCGGCCACGCCGCGTTCCTGTCGATGCGTCAGCGCGGCGCCAACGTGACCGACATGGTCATCCTGGTGGTGGCGGCCGACGACAGCGTCATGCCACAGACGCTGGAGGCGCTCAAGCACGCCCGCGCCGCCAAGGTGCCCATCATTGTCGCCGTCAACAAGGTCGACAAGCCCGAGGCCAACGTGGACCGCGTCCGGTCGGATCTCGCCGCGCACGGGGTCGAGATCGAGGAATACGGCGGCGACGTCCAGGTCGTCTGCGTCAGCGGCAAGACGGGCCAGGGGATGAACGACCTCGAGGAGGCCGTGCTGACGCTGTCGGAAATGCTCGACATCCGCGCCGAGCGCGACGGCCTGGCCGAGGGCTGGGTCCTCGAATCCACCGTCAAGCCCATCGGGCGCGTCGCCACCGTGCTCGTCAAGCGCGGCACGCTCCGGCCGGGCGACTACATCGTGGCCGGGTGCGTGCACGCCAAGGTCCGCTCCCTGCACAACGAAGCGGGCGTCGAGGTCGACGAGGCGACCCCCGGCACCGCCGTCGAAGTCCTGGGGTGGAAGGAAGCGCCCGTCGCGGGCGATCAGGTCCTGCAGGCGCCCGACGAGGGGCGGGCCAAGTCCGCGGTGCGCTACCGCCAGGAACTCAAAGAGCGCGGCGAGATCATCGGCCAGATGGCGCAGCAGGAGCAGGACCGCCGGGAGCGCGAGCGCCAGCGCGAGCGCGAGAAGACCCTCGCCGAAGCGGAGAACCGAGGGAAGAAGCAAGCCCGGCACGCCGACCGCCACCGGCACCACCACGAGACGCCGGCCGAGGCCGACGGCGAGCTGCCGGCGGCCGACACGACCATCTACGTCACGTACCTGGTCAAGGGCGACGTGCACGGGTCGGTCGAGGCGGTGACGGCGGCGCTGCTGGAGCAGGGCAACAACGAGGTGCGGGCCCGGGTGCTCGTGTCGGCGCCGGGCCAGATCACCGAGTCGGACGTGGAGCATGCGGCCGTGTCGGGCAGCGCCATTGTCAACTTCAACAACGGCGTGCTGCCGCACGTCAAGCGGCTCGCGCACGAGGCCCGCGTCCGCATCATGGACCACAACGTCATCTACCACCTCGTCGAGGAGGTCAAGTCGCAGCTGGCCGACGCGTTGCCGCCGATCGTGATCAAGAAGGTGGTGGGCGAGGCCGAGGTGCTGCAGGTGTTTAACATCAACATCCGCGGGAGGAAGTACAAGAACATTGCCGGGTGCAGGATCGGGAACGGCTATGTGAAGAGGGGGAGCAAGGCGAGGGTCATTCGGGGCGGGGAGAATGTTTATGAAGGTACGGTTTCGCTTTTCTTCCAGGACGTTTTGATGGTGAAACGGAATGCTAATATTTGCACACAGGTGTCATCGAGACGCTCAAGCACGTCAAGAAGGACGTCGACGAGATGAAAAAGGGCAGCGAGTGCGGCATGTCGTTTGCCGACTGGGACCAGCTCCAGGAGGGGGATCAGATCCAGATGTACGAGGAAATCACGGAGAAGCGGAAGCTGTAAGATTACGGGGTCGGGCGTCTGTAACACTAGGTGTATACGAGCACAAAAAGACGGGAGAGCTAGACTTGGGATAGTACAGTCGTGCTGGGGGTCCGTTTCAGAGGGCGGTACAATCTCCCGAAGAGAGAAATTGAATCGCTGTGTAAACTACATACATAGTCTTGGGATAGTAGAACACTCCCATCTAGTCGCCCGTCCTGCACTCCCGTCATTCGCGAAACGGGGGCTCACCACCTCTTTGGCGCGGAGGCCCCGCCGGACGAAAAGGACCTCGACGTCGACGTGATGCGCGCCCGCTCCTTCTCAAGCTTGGCCAGCCCCATGCGGTCGGTCACGGGCGTGGCGTCGATGATGTTGTCGAACTCGTCGTTGTCGGACCCGTTGTCCGAGTCGGGCTCGGCGTCCGAGTCGGGCTTGTACTTGGGCTCGGGCCGGGGGATGCTCTCCAGCGGCTTCCGTTCCTCGGGCGCCGGGTTCGAGAAGGGCTTGGAGGCGAGGATCTTGCGGCGGATGGCCTCCATCTCGGCGTCGTCGTCTTCCTCGTCGCTGTCCGGGGGGAGGTCGTAGCAGTAATTTGGGCTTGGCAGCTGCTGTGATGTGGTGGGTTTGCTGCCGAGGTAGATCCCGTCTTGCTTACGCTCTCTGTCGTCGTGGCCCTTTCCCTCTCCATCCTCCTCCTCCTCCTCCTCATCTGACTCCACCGGCGCCCTACGATTCACGTTCCCGCCCGCCCACAAGTCATCCGGATCCCCCTCTTCCCTGCTCTCGGCATACTCCCGATCCAACCGTTCCATCCACTCCCGCTCCGCCCTCTTGACCCCAGCCTCGTCCGCGCACGCAGCATACTTTCGCAGCAAGCTCGCGTTGATCTCGAGAAAGGCCGACCCGTACGAGAAGGGCGCCAGCACCTGGGCGGCCCAGTCGAGGTGGCCGCAGATGGCGAAGGCGGCGGCCAGGGCCTCGACGCAGTTGAGCCGCCACGGCTTGCCGTAGTTGACCGTGTTGGCGGCGACGAGGTAAGGGAGAAGGCGCTCGCAGCGGCCGCCGACCTTGGCCCACTGCACTTCTTTCGTGCGCGCCCACGAGCACTCGACGACGGCGGCGCCGTGCTGCGCCAGCAGGGGCGCGTCGGCGGGCGACAGCGTCTGCTTGCCGTTGGGCGTGATGATGACGCCCGGGTGCCGCTGGCCCAGGTGCAGCTCGCGCATCAGGCCGAGCTTGAGGAGCCGCTTGCCCGAGCACCGCTTGGGGTCGCAGTGGCCGAGGTCCCAGCAGGCGGCTTTGAAGGAGGGGTTGGGGGTGGTAGAAGAGCCTTGGGCGGCATCGCTGTTTTCGTTGTCGTCGTTGTCGGTGGCTGGTCGTCGGGGGGCGCGAGGCGGGCCTCGGTTGGAGTGCTTGCCCCGCGACGAGAAGTTGTCCTTTTTGTGGCGGACCATGGTGTTGTATTGGGTTGGGTCTTTAAGGTAGGTATTGATGGGATGGGTTGTATTGAGATGAGAGAGAAAATGTTGAAGATTTGTTGCCGGAATTTTTAGTTGCTCGCGCGGCACACACAAGACACGCTCTGCCCCGGTGTTTATAGTTAAACGATCATGGGAAAAAAAAGATGATGCAGACGCGCCGCACTTTGATTGATGAGCTCAGACCCCACCTCGCCCACCACGCCGCCTACAATCTACCGTACTCAACTTGTAAGATCCGATCAAAAAGTGCCCGCGCGGATTCGAATCCAGTAAGATCTTACGGTAGCCTGGTTTGTTTGTTAACGTGGAACTTGACGAGCCTACTCCTCTTCTTACTCCTCCTCCTCCTCCTCTTCTTCTTCCTCTTTCTCTCTCTTTTATTCTTCCTCTTCCTTGGTCTTTTCTTCTTTCTTTTCTTCCTCTTCTTTTTTTGTTGTTTTCCATTTTTTTTCTTTCTCTTTTCTTTTTCTTTTTTTCTTTTCCACTTTTTCTTTTTTTCTTTTCCACTTTTTCTTTTTTTCTTTTCCACTTTTTCTTTTTTTCTTTTCCATATCCTCTTCTCTCCCATCTCAATGCCTTATAGCCATGTACAACACCACGCTAACGAACAAACCAGGGTTAGATTGTACACACGCTTACATAGCTCGAACGCTTGCAATGTGTCATTTGCTGCAATAGCACCTGCATTATATTGCACTCAGGTCAATCCTTGAATCACTTTGCATCCCATGCTTACATTTGACTCTCACGGTACTTACGTGATGTGATGCGGGCTGCGATGCGTGCAGGAGCGGGATATAAAGCTGATGAGGGTTGGGGGTTACCTATCTACGGAATGGGCCCAGTCCCGCTACACATCGCAGTCCGTCGAGTCCGTCCCATTGGCTTTCCTGATGAGCACCTCGAGATTATACTGCAGTGAGCCAATGCACAACGCAATATCAAGGTTTATTGATTAACAGTAATATTCTAGGGAAGAGGACGACAAGGAGAGAGACATCCACATACAAGGAAAGAAGATCGATGGTGGGGTTTCTGCTGCCTATGGCCCCACTGTAGCTCAGCATGCTACAGGGGTCAGTTAGCCAGGAGCCTGCTTGGGCATTCAGGAAACGGGGTCATTCACCCTCCCGTCGTCAACACCATAATTCCTGCATGCCACAGGCTCCCCCGCCCAGCCATCGCTTTCTCAGTGCGCACAAGCTTGCATCTTGGGGCTACGTTTTTGGTCAAAACTAGCAGCCTCTCGCATAGCAGATCCAGCGGATCCCGCTGCGGTCCGACTCGGGACGGGCGATCTGGCCACTCGCGACATCATCCGACTAGAGAAGAGCGACAAGATCCGACGGCCGCAACATGGAGGCGGCTTCGGCGCGGTACGCCGCCAGAGACCGCTGGGGCGAGATGGGCACGCCGGCACCGTCCCAGCTGCAGCGCTTCATCCAGGCCGCCTGCAGCCCCGAGAACTACGAGCCGAACCTGGCGCTGAACCTCGAGATCGCCGACGTGATCAATGCCAAGAAGGGCTCCTCCCCGCGCGAGGCCGCCGTCGCCATCGTCAACTATGTCAACCACCGCAACCCCAACGTCGCCCTGCTCGCCCTCAACCTGCTCGACATCTGCGTCAAGAACTGCGGCTACCCCTTCCACCTGCAGGTCAGCACCAAGGAGTTCCTCAACGAGCTGGTCCGCCGCTTCCCCGAACGGCCGCCCGTCCGCCCCTCGCGCGTCCAGCTCAAGATCCTCGAGACCATTGAGGAATGGCGCAGCACCATCTGCGAGACGAGCCGCTACCGCGAGGACCTGGGCTTCATCCGCGACATGCACCGCCTGCTGAGCTACAAGGGCTACACCTTTCCCGAGGTCCGCCGCGAGGACGCCGCCGTGCTGAACCCGAGCGATGTACGTGAGAATCTTGAGCAAGGGTGATACACAATTTGGACTAACCGCCGCAGAACCTGAAGTCGGCCGAGGAGATGGAGGAAGAAGAGCGCGAGGCGCAGTCGGCCAAGCTGCAGGAGCTCATCCGGCGGGGCACGCCCGAGGACCTGAGGGAAGCCAACCAGCTGATGAAGGTCATGGCCGGCTACGACACGAGGTCAAAGGTCGACTACCGCGCCAAGGCCGCCGAGGAGGTCGGCAAGATCCAGCAAAAGGCGCGGCTACTCGAGGAGAGGTTAGAAGGGTTCAAGTCGGGCGACAAGATGGTGGATGGTGATGTCTTTTCGGAGCTCGCAGCGGCGCTGTCGAGTGCCCAGCCAAAGATCCAAAAGATGTGCGAGGAGGAATCCGACGATCACGAGGCGGTGGCCAAGCTGCTCGAGATCAACGACAGCATACACCGGACAGTTGAGCGGTACAAGCTGCTCAAGAACGGCGATATCGAGGGGGCACAGAAGGTAGCCAAGGGCGCTCCAGTCCCGACAACCAGCGGAAAGAGCTCGGCCAACGAGCTCTCCTTGATCGATCTCGACGACGCGGACGCAAACGGCGCAGCTGCCTCACAAGCAGCCCCCCAGACGGCGGGAGTCGAGAACGACCTCCTAGGTCTCTCAATAGCCGACACGAGCAGCTACGGACAAGCAGGCGGGATTGCGCTGGGATTTGGCGCCAACACCAGTGAGTTCCATCGACACCCAGGTCCCCCGTATTTCTGCTGATGATGCCAGACGTTCCTGGCCCGGCATTGCTCTCCTCCGTCATACAAGGGAGCAGCGCCAAGGGACAAACCCCCGTATCCGCACCATCCCCAGCGCCATTCTCCAACTTTTCCTCCTTCACTTCTGCTCCAGGATCCCAATCGGCCACCCCGCAGCCGCCTCAAAGATCATCAGCCTTCTCGCCACCCACCCAGTCAGCGCCAGCCGCCACGGACCCGTTTGCAGCACTGGCAGCTCTGTCCCCGCCGCAACCCGCAGCATCGGCCGCTCAGCCGGCGGCAGGTGCGGCAACCAACGACGACGACGAGTGGAACTTTTCCTCGGCTCTCCCTCCAGAGACCGCCCCGCAAGCACCCAAGGAGCACAGGGCGGTCGTCAGCAACACCAGCCTCAAGATCGACATGGTCGCCAACCGGCAGCCCGGCACGGGCCCGTCCATCGGTCTGGTGTTTACCTTTACAAACAACACGGCCCAGCACATCTCGGAACTCCATTTCCAGTTGGCCGTGACAAAGGTAGCCCCCCAATCCCCAGCTTGTCAAATACTTTTGCATTTCTTTCTACCTCAATCAACCCAGCCCTACAAAACTAGACTATCAAACAAACAGACCTACTGACAGCGTTTTCTGACGACAACGAATGACAGGGCTACGAGCTGCAGCTGAAACCGCAGTCGGGCAGGACGCTGGCGCCCAAGCAGAGCAGGGGCGTGACGCAGTCGATGCTCGTGTGCCGCGCCGGCGCCAGGGACAAGAGGGTCGAGACCATCAAGCTCCGGTGGCGCGTGTCGTACAAGTTGGGGGGCGGCGAGCTGCGCCAGGAGATGGGCGAGATACCGGAGTTTAGCGTGGCGTGATGGTACTAAGTAGAATACCAAGTGGTGAGGGCATGGATGAATGGGGGGTGTCGTCGTGGTGTTGGGGGGGAGGGGACAGGGGGGCGTGTTGCTGGGGTGTTGTGTGTCTGGCAGGCAGTTGCCTTGAGCGTGGGCTGATGATAGATTGGGTTATGTAGGTAGGAAGGGGGTGAAGCAGCGGTTGGTGGTACAAGTACGTACTGGAGAGTTGATATCCAAGGCCAGTTCATACCTATACGACGGGGGGTGTCGCCTCTAGGCAATGGTGATGATGCGACCGGTGGCGTACGGTCGGGGAAGTTGTATAAGATGCTAGACATGTTTCCTCCTCAACACTGTCGCCGATGCCTTTGCCAGCGCCCGGTGGGCTCAGCGGTTTTGCAAGGAGTACTGGTTGTAATCTTGACTACCCTTGAAGAGAACGACGACCAAATACTCGTATAACCATCCCTTTCGACCCAAGTATGACAGACAGATGCATGCAGTAGGTAAATACACACCCTACCAATCCCTCAAATCATAAAAACCAAATTCCTGGACACATGCCACTCCAAAATCACAAAAACCCGCTAGAACCCATCCCCGGGAAGCTCCCCCTCCTCGCCTTCCCTCCACCATCCCCTCGACGGACATGGCCCAGCCCAGAGCCAGACACAACAAAGCCAGGGCCAAAGTCATCCCCGGATCCCAGACGAGGGGACCCAAATTCCACCACCGTCCCGTCTCCCATCCTGATACCACCCGCCGCCCCACCGCCGCCGCCACTTCCCGCCGACGCAGACCGCGCCATCGGCTCCCCCCCTGTTGCTACAACACCTCCCGCCGACCCGGTCGGCGCACTGCCGGAAAACAAAAACCCTTCCTCCCCGTTGTCTTCTGGGGCAGACCACTCCGCCAGCGGATGCTGCTGCTGCTGCTGGTTCAGGTTCAAGTTCAGGTGATACATCGACGCCGACCCCGAACCCGACGCCGCCGAATCAGACCCAGACCGAGACCCAGACCCACCATCATCATCCCTTCGAAAAGACCCAGCCGGCGAAACAGACTGCGACCGCCGCTGCATCCCACCCCCTCCACCACCACTAACCGACCTCCCGCGCCCCGCCCCCTTAACCCCGCCAGCCCTCCCCAACCACCCCCCGCTCTGACTCGCATGATGATGATGATGAGGAGGATAATGCACTGGAAAGGACATGGTCCCCTGCTGTTGCTGTTGCCTCTGCCGCCGTCCATGATAATTAGTAGGATGAAGCTGCTCCCAACGCCGATAACTCGTGTCGACGTCGGCAAACGGCGGCGTCTTCGTCGTGTCGGTCGTCCTCGGCGACGGTTCCGTCTCGGTGTAGGACGGGGGTCGGCCGCCGCCTGCTCCTCGGCGGTGGTAATTGTAATGGTTAAAGGGGGCTGCTATCAGGCCGGTTGGGCGGGTGGTGATGGTTGTTGGGGTTGGGATTGGTTGGCTTGTTGTTGTGGTTGCTGTTGTTGTTGGCTCTGGTCTGGATGCTGGTTCGTGGTGGCCGGTGAATGATGCCGATGGGGACGGAGAGCGCGAGCGACGAGGGAAGGCGGCGCTGGGACTGTGGATGCTGATGCTAGGGTTGGAGCGGTGGGAGCCGTCGCGCGACATGGGCTGCGAGGTGTAGCCCGCTGCAGGCCCGCTGCGGATGGGGAGGAGGTCGGGGTGTTGCTGTCGGCTTGGGAGGAGGGTCGGGTAGGACAGAGAGAGTGGGTCCGGCGGGGTGCTGGACCATTCGATGCCGGAGGACGTGACGGGTGTTCCGGCCGGGGGGTAGACGACCGTGTCCCAGCGGCGAACGACAATGGGAAGGCCTGTCCTCGGGAGGAGGTCTTCTGTGGGGATGCCGGCGAAGGACGGCGGCGGGAAGGGAGAGGTGTGGCTGGCGGGGCTGGAGTTAGCCGACCGACTGCCGCGGAAGATGGGCCCCGGCGGGATCACCAGTTCTTCCTCGGACCGAAGCTGAGGTTGGGACGGTGTACCGGTGGGTGTCTCGGACGGCAACACCGTCTTTTTCAGCAAATTGATGGTCGCTTGAGTCCAGCTCTTGGGGGATGACAGAACCTGAGCGAGACCGCTTGAGAACTGTTCGGGCGGTATCTCGGCTACCTCGGTGCTCGGCGTCTTCTGAGCTTGCGGACGTGCCCAGCTGTTCCTGCCAATGAGCATATCAGGTCGAACGGGAGCCTGCGAGCTGAAGCTCCCCCTCGGCTTGGGCAATGGCGGGGATGCCATCTTGATCTTGCTCAACTCCATTTCTGCCTCGCTTTGCGCTGTCAGGCGGGCACCCAGTGGTGATGGTCCCAAAGCTTCCCTCTTGCTTGAGATGGAGCCGAGGGCAATCTCTCGGCTGAGCCCGACGCGTGGATCGCTGATGGTCCTGTCCCTCCAAGCACCGGCACGATCATGGTACCGTCGTGTCTCCTGCCGCCGGATGACCCTGTGGTGCGGGATGACATCGTACCAGTCACTGAACGCTGCTGCCTCCTCATGCTCGTCAAGGGGATCCGGCGGGAGTGAAACGACGTCGATCTCTGTGCCCCCAGCGTGCACTTGCGTCCCGATGACTGTCTCCTCATCGTCCTCGATGATCTCAGGCACCCTTGGCATGACAGGTGTGCTGGGATATGGGATCTCAGTTTGTGGGCTCGGCTCAAGCAGCGACGGCGACTGAACCAGCGCGCCATCGCCGTCAAAAGACCCCGCGCTCACCTCGCTACTGTGAGATTCCATCGTGGCCGAATCGGATTGCGAGGAGTTGCTGACGCGGTCAAACACCGAGGCCGGGTGCTCCTCCGGAGAGCCGTCGAGGATGTTCTTCTGAATGGCATGGGAGAGGTGGTCGATCTGCGCCTGAATTTTTTCCAGCCGTTCGTCCAGCATCGATTTGACCGTCCCAAGACCCGGGTAACGCTTCTCGAACCGGCCCAGGTGCTGCCGCAGCTTCTCGCCGTGGATGCAGAACCGGCGGTAGTCGTCCGGCAGTCCGACCCTGGGATCCTCCTGGATGCGCTTGTCGGCCTCGTCGTAGGAACGGCACCAGACGGCGGTCGCCCGCTCCAGCCAGAAGGGAACCCGGTGCTGCTCGTGGAGCGAGTCGATAAAGAAGGCCTGAACGACGCTGTGCACGCGGAGAAGGTCGAGGTAGTCGGCATGCCTGTCAAAGCTGCGCTTGGAACTCCGGGAGCTGGTAGGCGAGATCTCGTCGCTCTCGGACCGCTGAACCAGAGCGAAGGCTATCAGGACCTTGAGCGTGTTGTTGAGGCTCGCCTTTCCGTGCAGGGCGTCGCGTGTCTTGACAGGCGTGACCCTGTCGAGGGCAGAGAGACCTATTCCATCGTTAGCCGACCTTCTCCTCATTTCAACAACCCTGTAGAGAGACATACCAAGCGCCACCATCTCGACCGGGACATGCTGGTCAAAGAAGACCAACAACGAGATCAGGTTCAGCGCCGCATTCTGCCCCCGACTCTCCAGCTGCTCCCGCACCGCCATGTACGCAGGCAGCCTCCCCGCCTTGGGCCTGCTCCGATACGACTTGAGATACTTGGCCAGCGGCTCCCTTGTGGCCTTTAGATGCTGCGCGGCAACATGGATCATGAGCGGCAGCCGCCCCATCAGGCCGACCAGCTCCAGCGCCATGGCCTGGTCCTCCTCACTCCACGGCTTCTTCCTCTCCATCTCCAGCAGCAGCAAGTCCCGCCCCTGCTGCGCCGTCAACAGCCCCAGCTCCATCACCTGCGGGTTATCAAACCGCCAATCGCCCGTGACCGCCCGTTCCGTCGATGTGAAGATCAGGCTCGTGTCCCGCGCATCGGGTATGAACTCGCTCAGCCCAGGCGTGTCAAACTGCACCCCATCCAGCACCATCAACCAGCCAGCCTGCGCACTAAGCCACCTCCTGACCACGCCCACAATCCGCCTCGGATCCCTCAACTCCTCCTCCTCCTTCTGCCCCCCCATAACACCCCCCCGCAGCTCCATGTTGTTCAGGCAGCCCCTCAGCGCCTCGTTCCGCGCGATGCGCCAGAACCAGTACTCGAGTTCGCCGCGCGACTTGGCGCGCACCCAGTAGACGCCGCCCGGGTAGTCGGCGCGGTGCTGGAAGACGTACTGGCGCGCGAGGTGCGTCTTGCCGCCGCCGGGAAGGCTGCGGATCAGCACGGCCGAGGTGCCGTCGGCGCGCCGCTTGCGGTCCATCAGCATCTCGTGCAGGCCGCGCAGCTCGTCCTCGCGGCCGACAAAGTACGAGTTGGGGCGGAAGGTTTCGGGGTGGATGAAGAGTGGTTCTTGATTTGGAGGGGGTGGTGGTGGGGGCTGTCGTTGTTGTTGAAGTTCGTCTCTGGGGTGGGGGACGTCGTCTGGGTGGGCGTGGGGTAAGAGTTGTGGGGAGGGAGGCCAGTATGGGTCGGGGGTGCTGGTGAGTAGGAGCGGCACGGAGATGGAGCGCGGCTCGGAGGACTGGGCTTGGGCCTCGAGGAGTGAGGGCCGGGGCTGGGTTGATGCGATTTCATTGTCGCTTTGGGGTACTAACAATCAAAAACAGGTCAGCGAGTGCTCCTTAAAGCATAACTTTGGGGTCTCCTCTGGCGTTCTATGGTGGTACTGCTCGACTCTGCCCAACGCAACACCGTCCCCGGGGAAAGCCATGCCTGGTACCACCCCTGACCAGCTGGTAACAGTAACCTACCGACTGTTTGTGTATGTGCGCCAGAGCCCAGGGCAGGACGCTGCTGGGACGAAGTCAGCATGAGATACGTGGTTCCAGAGGCGCTGTCTTGATCGACGTACATAAAGACGATTGCGCTCAAAGTTGTCGAGGTTCGCCCGGACCCGCCGCCGCTCGTCTTCCACTCCCCAGCGAAAGGGTATGACGTCCGGGGCGTCGGATACCCAGTCATGGATCGCCGTGGAAACGGTCCGGTAGCCCGGGGCATCCTCGCTCGCAAACTTACACATGCCCGAGTGGGTGGCCTCGATGCCGTAGTACGTGACACCGGCAAGCTGGGGGCTCGCAGACAAGGCGTCCACGACCAGGATCCTGGAAATATTTAGCATTGCGTACGGGCGTCACATGAACCTGTGCCCTGTGCCCCGTCGGACGCCGTAATACCGGGGGGAGAGAACTTCGAGGGGGACGCGGCTTACTTGGACCCTTTAATGTCCGTTTTCTGGTTCTCGTGCGCCATGTGGATCTTGAAGTCGCGATAGACGTCCAAAAAGTGGTTGTTGATCTGCTGCAGCGTCTCGTTGTCCTTCTTGAGCGATTTGAGCAACACCGACTCGGTCTCAAAGAGCTTGCGCGGAACGAGGGCGTCGGCCATTCTCTGGATTACTCCGCCCCATGCGGCCGCACCCGCACCCGTGTGCGGCGTGCCTAGGAAGATGATGCCGTACGTCGAGACGTAGACCGACCTGAGGTCTTCCAGGTTGGGATCTCGGAGATCGCTCGAGTAAAGGATCGCTCGCTTGGTGACGATGCCGCCGAGGCTATGCACGACCCAGATGATGGGGTTCCTCTCGGTGCCCTCGCTTTTGCGGTAGTGCGCGAGCGTCGCGACGAGGGTCTGGGCATGATGGTGGATGAAGTTGTCGCTCGGGCTCTTGGCGGTACGCTCCCAGAAACCCCCAAACACGTCGGCGTTGTAGCCGTACACCAGTATGTTCGCATGCTGGTCCTTCAGCGAGGCAGGCAGCAGGTCGGCAGGCCAGTACACTCCGTTCGGAGCAGTCCATGTCTTCTCCGGGTTGCCGTTGAGGCCGTGGACAAGAACGATGTCGGCCTTGGCTTGCAGATGCCGGTAGACAGCCGTGAGCTCGAACCTGTTTGGGTGCTTGTTGATGGTAGCCTGTGATAGTGTTAACGCTGCGGTGTTGGGAGCCGCCAGGCGAGTTGGCGGGAAGATCGGGAGACGGCCCGTGCCGCCCCTGGAGGAGTATAGGAAGAAACTCACCATGCTTGTGCTAGCTGCTGGTAGCCGAGCAGGTCAGAAGCATCATTCCCAGCAATATTCCACCTGAGCAACCATGGATGGCCCGGACAAGTTGAGCCGAAAGGTGTCCAATAATCCTCTTATAAGCCTCGGCGACGTTGCCTAGAGGCTCAGCCACGAGAGCGTGGACGAGGCTGCAAGGACCAACAAAGACTCTGAAGGCACACAGGAAAGAGAAGTGCGACTTGAGTCGTCGCTCGCGAGGCGCTTCGATGACTTGCTTTTACGCGGCAAACAGCGCTGGCTGATTGCCCACAGCATCAGCGGACCTCAACACAGGGCCGAATACGTACTTGCCCTGGGAGGACGACTTCCACCGAGAAGACACACGAGAAGCAGACTACAACTGCGAAAGTAGACGTGGGGAAGCCCTGTCACGCGGCGGCTGAGAAAGTGACCGAGAGTGTAGCAGCTGAGCCCTCCCTTTGAGGGGCATCCCCCCCATCAGCAGGAGGAGGGGTAGCATCCAGTGTTTGAAGTGCCGGGCACAGGACGCCGACAAATCAGCAATAGATACGACAGGTCACTGATAGAGTCCCTCGAATCGCCGCCTGCATTGCCTGCAGTCCCTCCCGGCCGTCGTTGGCTGCCACTGCATCTCAACGGGGCGGGACGCTGCGAGCGTGTGAGGCGGAGGCGAAGCACTCGGTGTGTCTCCAACTGTCACCGGCCCCTGTTCGCTCTCTCAGCGGGTTCCGGGATTGCTTCCGGCCGGCCAAGGCTGCTATTGCAGGGGTGGGTGCCAAGGAGACCCTTTCTTGGACCACATGGCGAATGCTGTGGCACAGCGGTTGAAGACCCTCGCAAGGCCAAATGCGACCCTGACCTCCGGGGCATCGGTGAGATGCTGACGTCAAGTCTATCTCAAGATAGTTGCTGCATCGGTCAAAGTAGGCATCAATATTCCTTCGTAAAGTCTACAAGAGACGGGGGGCCTACGTCAGGAGGCGTGTGTCTCGGAAAGGCTGCGGATCAGGGGTACATCTGAGCTTGTTGCTGTACGCTAAGTAGCGATTGTGAGTCCCGTGAAGTGGTTTCCGAGGCGATGGCAACGCCTCGCTACGATCGGTGGCCCTCCTTTACCGTGGCCGGTGCGTGCAACACACCCAAACCAAGCAAGATCCCAATGAGCATGGGGCAGGTGTTCGGTCGATCCCCGGGATGTCCAGATCAGATCGTAGGCTAGGTGGGGTCGACTTGAGTCAGTCCGTTGAGACTAAGGCAGGAAATCCAAGTCGAATTATCATTTGACCCAAGTCTTGCATAGGTACTCCGTACACATTCTGGTCACCGCGGCAGTCGTTGTGCCAGGGAGCAGAGGCGGTGCTAAACTCTAATCCCAGACTGTCGGACAAGGCAGTGGCCGTTGTGCAAGCCCAAAACCCGGGTCTCTGTGCGACAACGACGATGGCGAGTATGGGGCGTGATACCATGCGGGACGCCACGGCCTGCTTCGGCATAGCCATCGACATGCCTGGTGACATGGACCTCGTGGGTGTCGCGATGGATGAGGGATTCAGGAATCTTGCCGGCGCCGTAAAACAGCAAGGTGCCCCTGGTTCCTGTTCCCAGCTCAGGGCACGTTGTATACCCCATGATGCCTCCTGCTGCCATTGCCGCTCACTCCTTGGGAGCCAGCATCAGCACGTACTCCCGCGTGCTCGAGCCAAATTGAACCATGTCCTTGTTCCGCAGCTCCAGATACCGGCTCTCGGGCACCCTGTCGCCGTTGAGCATGGTCCCGTTTGCGCTCTCCAGGTCGATCAAGTACGGCTTCACCCGCCCAATCTTGTCGCCGAACTCGTTGCGTTTCTCCGTGTATCGAAATTGAATGACGGCGTGCTGCTTGCTGAGGCTTGGATGTTCGGCAGGGAGGTCGACGACGGCCAGCTCTCTGCCGACCAGCCAGCAACTCCGAGTGCTGAGCTCGATGGTGTCCACAATGTCTTGCCCCTTGAACACGAACAGTCTCCACTCATCTCGTGGCGGCGGTTTCCTGGCCTCGGGTGGCTCGTGATATTTCAGCGTGATTGTCGTGCCGTCTGCCTGAGTAACCGTCTTGGACGCCGCCGCCAGCACGCCAGAGGCTCCAAAGTTGGGTTTCTCTTTTGGCACTTCGGGCTCCTCGCCCGTGCTGAGTGCGAAAGAATCGCCCTGCGAGGGCAATGGACCCGATCGCTTGACGAGGCTCCGCCCGTCGTCCCACCCGCCATTCTCGTCGTCGCTGCGACGTGCAGGCCTCGGCCGCGACGACCTGCCGCTGGGGCTGCGCCGTCGCCGGAGACTTTTTCTGTCGTCGTCGTAGTCCCTGGTTCTCCTGTCATCATCTCGCTCCTCACTCCGTTTGCGATCGCCACGATTGAGCGCTCTCTCTCTCCTCTCTCGGTTCCTAGACGGCGACCGTCGGTCTCGCGATTCTGGTGTTCGTGAACGTCGTCGATGTCCTCGTTCTCTGGATCGAGAGCGACGGGCGTATCGACTGGTTTCATCATCGCGATGTCTCCTCTTTCGCTCGTCCCTCTCGTATGCAGGCTCTTCCTCATACTTCCTGCGACCAGACCTCCCATCGGTGCGTCCCAGAGCGTTGTCATCCATAGCGGCCGATTGCGGCTCGTCGTCTGTAATTAATTAGATTGTTGAGTAGACTGTAGACGTTGTAAATAGTCGGCCTAAAACTGATATGGTTTGGAGCTCGGTGTTCCGCTGTCGATGTACAGTTTGATGATTGCAAATTTGCGAAAAGTGTGTCGCTGACGACGAGCTTTGTCTGCAGCTGAGATATGTGCTCTCGGCGTGGTTTGGGTGGGGCGAGCTAGCGCTGTCTTGGCAAGTTTATGCCTGCTCGGCTGCCGGGGTGGGGCAGTGACGGCGTGACTGCCTAGGCTTGGTTACCTTACGGGAACTATCCGCAAGTCAGCTCCTGGTAATCCAGCTGGCATTCAGGCGCGGTTGAACGAATGCCTGAGCCGCTCTCCCGTCATCAGTCAGCATTTGGCCTCGTCTTGGTTTCCATTTCCCAACACTGTTTCGCCGAGCCTCCCCAAACTCCTACTCCCATCCGTCAACCCGACAACCCAACCTAACAAGGCTGCCTTTTCGGTCGGCTCTCACCTCCACTGCACTTCGGCCCGCAGCCTCTTAGTCTCCCTTCCATCTCAACCTTCCAACGCCGCCGTTCATTTCCGTCGTACCCCGCCAGGTCACCAGACGATCACATAGCCCGGCCCGCTTGATCCCCTCCCTAGTTCTAGTGACTAGCTGACGCGCTGCACCCCCTCCTATCGGTGGCGTGGGCTCGAGTCTCTGCCGACACACTCAAGCCGGCACCATTCCTCCATCAACTCGCAAGCGGAAAGCCGCTGAGGCGACGATATCCTCTCCTGCCACTGCTCCGAACAAGAGGATCCTCGCCTCAGCCGGCCCGGACACGGCACCCCCTACTCCCGTGACGACAACGTCCAACGGCGGCATGGATACAGACGACGAGTTCATGTCTAATGTCTCGAGCGAAGACGACATGCCACTGGATGACAGTGACAATGACCTCTCTGGTGATGAAGGTCAGTCTTAGAGTATTGGGTCCTCTGAGCAGATGCTAATGCACATATCGGCAAGCAGACTTCGGCTTCGACGACGAGCCCGACCACTACATTATCGACTCGCAAAAGGACGGCGCCGAAAAGCGGAAGGCCGCATACGACATCAGCTACAAGGTCTACAAGCCGGGCGACGTGCAGAAACAGCAGAATGACCTCATAGACGAAGTGAACATGATCTTGGACATCTCTAAAGAAGACGCGGCCATCCTCCTCCGGCACTTCAGGTGGAATAAAGAGAGGTTGATCGAAGACTACATGGACCGGCCGGGCAAGGTGCTCGATGCGGCTGGCCTTTCCCGAAGCTCGGCCGGCCCGCCCAAGATGCAAACCATTCCCGGCTTCGTGTGCGACATCTGCTGCGAGGACGAGCCGGGGCTAGAGTCCTTCGCCCTGAAATGTGGCCACCGGTACTGCGTGCATTGCTACCGGCACTACCTGGCCCAAAAGATCAAAGGGGAGGGCGAAGCGGCGCGCATCCAGTGTCCCTCGGAGGGCTGCAACCTCATCATCGACGCCCGGTCGCTGGATCTCTTGGTAACACCAGACCTGACGGAAAGATACCACGAGTTGCTCCACCGAACTTATGTGGAGGACAAGGAGACGCTCAAGTGGTGCCCAGCACCGGACTGCCAAAACGCAGTCGACTGTGGCGTCAAGAAGAAGGACCTCGACAAGGTGGTGCCGACGGTCACATGCCTCTGCAACCATCGATTCTGCTTTGGCTGCATCCTAAACGACCACCAACCGGCGCCGTGCGAGCTGGTCAAGAGGTGGCTGAAGAAGTGCGCCGACGACTCCGAGACGGCCAACTGGATCTCGGCCAACACCAAGGAGTGTCCGAGATGCAACAGCACCATCGAGAAGAACGGCGGCTGCAACCACATGACGTGCCGCAAGTGCAAGCACGAGTTCTGCTGGATGTGCATGGGCCTCTGGTCGGAACACGGCACGAGCTGGTACAACTGCAACCGGTTCGAGGAGAAGAGTGGCACCGATGCGCGGGACGCGCAAGCCCGGTCGCGCATCTCGCTGGAGCGGTACCTGCACTACTACAACCGCTACGCGAACCACGAGCAGTCGGCCCGCCTGGACAAGGACATCTACCATAAGACGGAGAAGAAGATGGTGCAGCTGCAGAAGGAGTCGGGCATGTCGTGGATCGAGGTGCAGTACCTCAACTCGGCCTCGCAGGCGCTCCAGACGTGCCGGCAGACCCTTATGTGGACGTACGCCTTCGCTTTTTACCTCGCCCGCAACAACCTCACCGAGATCTTCGAGGACAACCAGAAAGACCTCGAGATGGCGGTCGAGGCGCTCTCGGAGATGTTTGAGAGGCCCATCACCGAACTGGCGGACCCCAAGCTCAAGGTGGAGATTATGGACAAGACGTCGTACTGCAACAAGCGCAGGGTGATCCTCTTGGACGACACGGCTCAGCACCTTGCTGAAGGTAAGAAAACATTCATCTGTTGATTGGTTTGGTGCGTACGGCTAACAAGGGACACTAGGACGATGGACCTTCAACGTCGAGCTAACGGGCTCGGGGCCCAACGGCGGGTCGAGCAGCCGACGGTAGGTGGGAGATCTGGAGCGAAGCATGCCTTACTTCTCTTTCCCATATCACGACGGATCAGACTGGTGGTTTATCAATGCGGAATACACAGGTTGGGGAGTGCGGGACTGGTCAGAAGCGGTGCATTTTGGGACTGCTAGAGTTCGCTCGGTCTCACAAACCATGGCCAGCGTGGATTGTGAGCGACACGGGCGTGGATCGGGCACATCTCTGGAGTTTGAACCCGGGCCATTTGCTGGGTGTCCTCGGTGTTTTACATGCACATGTACGTATTAGATGGGATTGAACAGCGCCAGTCAGTGTCTGCTGGGCAGGAGGAGAGGGAGGCTATTTTTGAGCTTTCTCCAGAGTACACATCAAACTCAACAGTTGCATCGTTGGAACAGACTCTTTGATGGGAGTCTCTCCTTGGTTTGACATGCGCCGACACTGCGGATATTGCCCAACTTTGAAGGCCGATCTCGGTAGGTATCCGTACCTGAGTTGTGGTCCCCGTTTCTGTCCACGGGAGGATTGCAGGGGGTCTCGTCGACCCCACTTTCCGTTGCCGTTGCCGTCGAACGTCGACAAACAAGGTAGAGGGAAAAATCATTACGCGACAACTCATCGTGGAAGATTTTAGTATTGACTGAGATTGATCCCGAAGTATTAGAAACTTGAAGGTTGTTGACTACCTTACTCTGCTATCTCTTCTGTCTTGATTGATTCAAAATTCTTTCTTTCACAACCTGGAAGCCAAGTGTAACCTCACAGCGCTCACATCGGTAACTTACCCGTATTGTTTCAATATCTTACTCCATTTCCGTCTCCGATGCTTTCCGCGCTGCGAATGACGGAATGCTCGAGCTTGGCGAGCTTGGGTCAATTCTCTCCCGCAGCCGAGCGCTTTCCCGACACATGCCGGGCCCAGGGACCACGGCACCCGACTCCACATCCCGGCTTCACTGCAGCTCGGGGGTTCACTGGACTCTGGGGAATTGGGGAAGGTCACATGGGAGTCTGGCCTGCGATGACTTCTTCTGCCGTTGGTTTTGACTTTGTCTTTTTCTGTTCTTTCTTTCCCGTTTGACTGTTCTTCTTGCGTTGTGTCGTTGTGATCCTCGCCGCTTGCTTGCTCGTTCTCGCTGCCTGGGATAAACCGGTGCTTAGATCTGGCTGCCGCTTTGTTGCACAGGTCCCCCCACCGCTACGCAAACAAGCTCAGAACTCAAGATGCCGTCGACGGCGATGTGCATGAGGACGCTGCGGGCGTACGCCAAATACGGGCAGAACGTGAGTACTCCTAGATCCTGCCGCGGAGGCGTCGGACGATTTGCCTAACAGCCACCTCCATCAGCATGCGGCCCTCTTTGCGCGCGCCTTCTCGGCCACGGCCCGCCGCGGCGAGATCAACAAGGTCTACCCATCCGCCGCCGAGGCGCTCAATGACATGAAGCCCGGCTCGACACTCCTCTGCGGCGGCTTCGGGCTCTGCGGCGTGCCGGACACGCTGATCGACGAGGTGCTCAAGAAGCCCCAGATCACGGGCCTTACGGCCGTCTCCAACAACGCCGGCACCGACAACAGCGGCCTTGGCAAGCTGCTGCGCACCAAGCAGATCAAAAAGATGATCGCCTCGTACATTGGCGAGAACAAGACGTTCGAGTCCATGTATCTGACGGGCGAGGTGGAGCTGGAGCTCACGCCCCAGGGCACGCTCGCCGAGCGGTGCGCGGCCGGCGGCAAGGGCATCCCGGCCTTCTACACGCCCGCCGCCTTTGGCACCGTCGTGCAGACGGGCGAGCTGCCGCTGCGCAACAGGCCCGACGGCACACCGGACCAGTTCTCGTACCCCAAGGACGTCAAGGTGTTCAACGGTAAGAGCTACCTGCTGGAGCACGCCATTGCGGGCGACTACGCCTTCGTCAAGGCGTACAAGGCCGACCGCCTCGGCAACTGCCAGTTCCGCCTGGCGGCCAACAACTTCAACGGCGCCATGGGCCGCAACGCCAGGATGACCATCGTCGAGGCCGAGCACATTGTCGAGCCCGGCGAGATCCCGCCCGAGGCGGTCCACCTGCCGGGCATCTACGTCAAGCGCGTCATCCAGAGCACGGCGCCCAAGAACATCGAGAAGTACACGTGGAGCAAGGACCCCGGCGAGGCCGCCGCCGAGGACCCCAAGGCCGCGGCCGCGCTGGGCACGGGCGATACCAAGGCCAAGCGCGAGCGCATCGTGAAGCGCGCGGCCAAGGAGTTCAAGAACGGCATGTACGCCAACCTGGGCATTGGCATGCCGATGCTCGCGCCCGGCTTCGTAGGCGAGGACGTCGAGGTGCAGCTGCAGAGCGAGAACGGCATCCTGGGACTCGGGCCGTACCCGCTGCGGGGCCATGAGGACGCGGACCTGATCAACGCGGGCAAGGAGACGGTGACGCTCAAGCCGGGCGCGTCCGTGTTTGGGTCCGAGGAGAGCTTCGGCATGATCCGCAGCGGCCGCATCAACCTGACCATCCTGGGCGCCATGCAGGTCAGCGCCGCGGGCGACCTGGCCAACTGGATGCTGCCGGGCAAGGTCAAGGGCTTCGGCGGCGCCATGGACCTGGTCAGCAACCCCAGCGCGACCAAGGTCGTCGTCACGATGGAGCACACAGACAAGAAGGGCAATCCCAAGATTGTCAAGCAGTGCGCCTTCCCGCTGACGGGCAAGGCGTGCGTGTCGAGGATCATTACCGAGCTGGTGAGTTTTCTGTCGTTCCCCTTTTTTCGTCGAAATATGTGCTGACGGTGATGAACGAACAACAGGGTGTCTTTGACGTTGACTTTACCCACGGCCTGACGCTGATTGAGATTGCGGATGGCGTAACGGTGGACGAGATCAAGGCCAAGACTGAGGCGCCCTTCCATGTGGCTGAGGACCTGAAGCTTATGCTCTGAAATGGGTTTGGATGTATGGGAACGTTGAGTTTGATGATGGCTGGGTCGGGTTGATCTAGAGACGGCCTGTATATATTGTTGATACCTTGGGTAAACGGTTAGTATCCACTGGAAAAGCCACAGCGGCTCTTTGAGTTGTCACCAGCGTGTCAGCCTCTTTGGACTAATGACAGACTAAGGACTGCTTGACTCGATGCGCTATACCGTTGGCTTGTTAAGTCCCACGCCTAATGTACGCACGCAGATATGGGACGCTTCCTCTCAGCCCGAAATCGACCCCAGCACCTTCTCGGCCAGCGAGACGTCCGTGCCGGTGTTGTCGGGCTCGACGGCCACCGTCTTGACTTTGCCCTGCTCGATCACGACGGCGTACCGCTTGGACCGGTCCCCGCCAAAGATGGCCGACCCATCGAACGCCATGTCCATCATCTTGGTGAACTTGCCAGTCGGGTCGGCAAAGAAGCGGATCTAAGTAGTTGTTAGCAAAACGGCACACCATCCATAGAGGCAGACAGTTAAGATTGGTACTCACCCCCAAATCCCCCGCAGGATCCAGCTGCTCGCCCCAAGCTTTCATCCTATTTTCCATCTCAAAGTCAGCAGCCGTCAACCAAAATAAAATAGAAATAAAACACCCAAGCCACCCCTTCACACTCATCGCATCCTCCAATTCCCTACCCACCCTCCTCCCATCTCATCCCCAACAACAACCCCCAGGTACCGCAGCAATACATTCTCCAGCAACAGAACATACGAAACGAACCAGATATGGAAAACAAAAACTCACACAAAAACATCATTCACGCTCACCACCCCGACCAATTCAAACTCCTTGGCCCGCGGGTGCTTGCCATACCCGGGGACGTGCGTCGCAGAGCAGGCGGGCGAGAAGGCGGCGGGCACGCCGATCAGGATCATGTTGTTGACGCGCGCCGCCTCGTCGGCCAGGTTGACGCGCTGGCCCGGGTGGCTCTCCATCAGGCAGTCTGTGTCGGGCAGCGGGTCGCCCGGCTTGATGAGCGCTGGTCGGGTCGTGTGGAAGGATTTGGTGGTGGTGTTGGTGTGCTGGAGGACTCGGAGGGCGGCGCGGCGGGTGATGGAGGGAGAGGTGGTGAGCGGGCGGAGGGTTGAGCGGAACATTTTCTTTTCTTGGTTTGGGGTGTCTCTGGGCTTGGCGAATTGGATTGGGTGAAGGAAAGTCGGTGATTGATGAGAAAAGTCGGTGATTGATGAGAAAAGAGGTGGTTATGAGGTTGAATTGGCGATGTTGCACGAGTTCGGTACCGTAGTTCCAAGCCGTGGTTGCCCAGTGACATCACATTTAATCGGGAGGGCTTCATTGGGTTAGGGTTGAGTTAAGGGTTCGGTTCCTGCTGTGGTATTTCTTCTCACAGACAGGCGTTGAAGTTGAAAACCAATAACACTATCCCATCACATCTCGAATGCCGCGGTAAAGCCTGCTCACATCCATGTCCGCCCGCGCCATTTGGTACGTGGCAGCGACAGGAAAGTCGGCACACAACACGCTCTACGTGCTGTGCAACGTCAAGCCAGGAGCGAGCAAGAACCGCGAGGGCATCGCCTCGGTGAGCACGGAAGCTGTCGAGATCTGCGTTGCGGCACAGGCGTGGGAAGGCGAGGCCAACAAAGCTGTCATTGAAGTCCTGAGTGAGGTATGTACGTCCTGGCTCCAGTCTCTTCAGTGCAACTATTCACCCTGCCCGGCAGACTCTCGACCTCCCCAAGTCAAGCCTGCGGATTGTCCATGGCCTCAAACCCAGGACCAAGACCGTCAGTGCTGTGGGGGGCTGGGTCAACTTGGGCGAGGAATTGTGTCTGAGGCTGGTGAGGGAGCATCTGGACCAAGCTGTTAAGAGCTCATGACCCATGTCTCGGACCCGGCGGTGCTCTGCGAAACGATTGATCCTGCCATAACTCAGGTCGCACGCTGGCTTTCTGTCTGAACGTTCAGATTTGGAGGCGGACCAGGCTACTGATATCCAGATTGCAAGGCCCAGCGCACGACACCTGCCAGTGTCCATCCGGCTCTTGAGCCAGCGCACTCCGCGAGCAGCATCATGGCAAGCGGCTCCGTTATAAATCGACGTGTCGAGACGCTTCATCGGATACCGCGACCCCTGGGAGCCGGAAGCCCACTAGGCCGCGTTCCCCGGGGGACGCCCCTTTCGCCCCTGCCCACACCCCTTGTTGACGTCGACCCTCTGGTGCTTGCGGGAGGCGCCGGCACTCGCGACTGACGGTTCGGTGCCGGCGTCCGATACCTGAGCGACGACTTGGTGGACGGGGGATTTTCAACGAAGGAGGTGTCCGTTGTCCTGGACTGAGTCAGTTTTGGAAGACACAGCGCTGCGTTGGGGCTGCACACATGAAGGTAGTCTCGGTGTCGACCTCGCCAGCCGTCCGTTCGGTGTTTCTCGTCGCACCTGCAACACCTCCAGCCATCAGCATCCCGACATCTCCATGTCCGCATCTCGGGCTACCTACCCTGCTGTTCCTCTTCCTTCAGCTTCATCCGCCTGAACGACTCGGTCATCGGGCCCTGTCCATGGATATCCTGATTAGCAACCATCCCTTTTCTCCCCCTCCTCCCCCTTCTCCCTCAACAAGACCCTACCTCTGGGAAATCGACACAAAACGCATTCATGTTGAGCCCGTACAGGAAGCTCGCAAAGCTCTCGCTGAAGCGCGCCAGGCTCTCGTGCATCAGCTGGAAGTGCATCATGTTCGCCTCAAGATCGGCAAAGGCATCCGACAGCTCGGCAAACGCCGGCTCGAACGTGTTGAGCGGGAAGGACGCCGCATCGCCCTGGATGCTGCTGCGGGCCGATCCGCGGAAGGACGAGCGCGACGAGGGCCGGAGCGGAGTCGTCGGTCGGGAGCGCGAGGTTGACCGTGTGCGGCGGTGGGAGGATTCCTCGTGCGCCATTCTCGTGTGTTGTGTTGTGCTGATGGAGATATTGTTGACTTTTCCAAGTTGATGTTTCGTTGTGTTTCCAAATTGTTTGATTCACTTCCTAACTCGTCACTTGAGGGTCTTGGCAGGTGCCCCGCAACGCCTGGCTTCGATAACCCCACTACTGTGTACTGCAACGATCCTCCGTAAGGTACCGTATCCGTATGCAATGGCCATGACGAGGAGGCAGCCCACCTGACAGTGGGGGCTTTTGGCGACTTTCTGCTCATGCCACGATCCAGCTCCGGAGGGGCCGGAAGTGAGATTCCAGGAGCATGACTTACCGGTACTGTGGGAGGCAGAAATCAGCCGGACTGCACAATCCGAAAACCCGGGCTCTTTTGACCAAAACCCCATTGTCTTTGCTGGCTAGAGTCGGCAAGCCGGTCGTGTGATGCCCCGCTTCCCGATCAACGCGCCTCGAGGTACATCCCCGTAACTGGGAAATTTGGGAGAAGGCGCAAAGCGTCACATCAGTGTCACTGCCCTGCTCAGCCTTCACCATCCCGTGCCTTATCACACTGTGACGCTCGTTAAAACAGAGCTGATATTACCTACATGCGACCACCTGGGCACTTCCAACCGAATCCCCTGATGTGCTTGTGTAGGCCACAATCTGTAAGTATGTGAACCCATCACGCTTTGCAGCTCGGGATTGCTTCGGCTCCGCTGTGCTCTCCATATACCGCCGGGTACTCAAGCTGGGTTTTAGCTGACACGGCATGCCCGGGATAGCCTGACCCAACCTACCTACCTATCCGACCTGCCATTGGAGCGCTGTGTTTGAGTGCCGTTCTGGTTGCTGCCCTCACAGTAAGCATCCTGCATTCTCGATATTTTCTGTTCCTTTTCTTATGCCCTCGTCTCTGCGGCTCTTGCGGCCCGCTACCTCTTCTCTCCCATCTCTCGTTTCCACCAGGAGTTTTGGACCTCGCCTCCTCAGTCGCCCAGGTATCTCGGCCGCTTCCTTCAGCTACTTCTCATCTCGTCGTAGACCAGCTCGGCACGCGACTCGCGTCCAGCCCGAGTCGGCACCTCAAACCTACAGCCCACTTCTCAGCGCCCGCGCAACAGAACTTCTCCTCCTAGCAGCCGCTCTAGCATTGTCGGCCTACTATTCTGTCCAATCGCCGAATTCTTTCGCAAAACCCACCGAGGACCTGCCAGAGCGTGTCCAGGCCATGGCGCCAGAAATAGCCCCGGGTCGTCCGGAGACCCTCACCCCCGAGCAGGAGGAGAAACTCAGGCGGCTATGGCAGCTCGTCTTCCAGGTCTGCGCGGTTACTTCAAACCACAACGGCGCCGCCCCGGATAGCGTCCCCGCTGCGAACGACAAGACGCAGGATGAGGACGCCACGAAAGGGAAGAAAGGCCGTCTGTCCTTCTTCTCGCGCAAGGCAAAGAAGGACTCAGACGCGGACTTGGCTTCGGCGGTACCAGCCAACGCACCGGTCCAGCTCAACCTGAAGGACGGCGAGGGGGACAAGTATGGCCAGACCAAGCAGTTCTACGACACGCTGTCTAGCCAGTCGCCCGACTCGATACGGGACACCATCTGGAGCATGGTGAAGCACGACCACCCGGACGCGCTCGTGCTCCGCTTCCTCAGGGCGCGAAAGTGGGACGTCGAGAGGGCGCTCATCATGCTGGTCTCGACCATGAACTGGCGGGCGCAGGACATGAAGGTCGACGAGGACATCATGAAGAACGGCGAGGAAGCGGCAGTGGCGGCCGAGAAGGGCACCGACGCCGCGGCGCAGAAGCTGGGGCACGACTTCATGGCTCAGATCAGGAAGGGCATCAGCTACGTGCATGGACACGACAAGCAGGGGCGACCCCTCTGCTTTGTCAATACCCGGCTGCACAGGCAGGGCGAGCAGGCCGAAGAGGCGCTGGAGAGGTACACGGTCTACCTCATTGAGACGTGCCGCATGATGTTGCAGCCGCCAGTTGACACGGCTGTAAGTTGGAGTTCCTCTCGGAGGAGTCTACTCACACAGCATGCTGACCGTCATAGACAATCGTGTTCGACATGACCAATTTTTCCATGGCGAACATGGTACGTTGCACTTCGACTCGAGCCAATGTCCATCACTGACCCCGTTGCTAACCGTCACAGGACTACGCCCCCGTCAAGTTCATGATCAAGTGCTTCGAGGCCAACTACCCGGAGTGTCTTGGCACCGTCCTAGTCCACAAAGCCCCCTGGATCTTCCAAGGTGAGAAACCCCTCCCCCCTCCCTCCCTTTTCAACCACCCCATTAACCACCCCCCTCCAGGCATCTGGAAAGTGATCCGCGGCTGGCTCGACCCGGTGGTCGCCAACAAAGTGCACTTCACCAACAGCGCCAAGGAGATGGAGGAGTTCATCCCGCTCAAGCACATCCCCAAGGACCTGGACGGCGACGAGGACTGGACGTACCAGTACGTCGAGCCGGCCGAGGGCGAGAACGCGGCGCTGCGCGACACGGCGACGCGCGACCGGCTGCTGGCCGCGCGCGCCTTCCTCTACAAGGAGTACGAGGCGGCGACGCTCGAGTGGATCCGGAACCCGGACGGCGGCGGCGACGGGGGTGCCGAGATCAAGGCCAGGCGGAACGCGATCGCCGCCAGGCTCCGCGAGGATTACTGGGTGGTCGACCCCTACGTGCGCGCGCGCTCGTACTATGACCGGATTGGTGTGCTGCTGCCGGGGGGCAAGGTCGATTGGTACCCTGAGGCGAAGAAGGCCGAGGCCGTGAACGGAACGGAGGCGGCGCCGCTTCCTGTGCCGGGGACAGCCGCGGATGATGTTGATTAGAAAGACGGGCCGGCCGGCTATGAGTATATATACATGTCACTGTTTGGCCGCACGGCTAGAAGCTGGTTATGTGGGTAATGTGTTTTTACAAAACAGCGGGGATTTGGTAGGACCAAGTCCACTCGTGTTCCACGACACCGGCCTCCCATTCTGCACCATACCTAGTTCTACGAATACACACCTCAGCTCAATACAACCAACCCACCTACTCCCGCTCAGCATAGTCTACATTACATCTTGGACTTGATATCCTCTGCGAGCGCCTTGAGCTTGTCCATATCCGGCTTCTGCTGCGGCCAGCTGATGCCGAGGCCTTCCTGCGGGTTGGGCTTGGGGATCTGTGCTTTCAAAGTCAGTTCTCGTCACGTTCCCTATGCGCAGTCTACTTCATCACCAACCCTGCTGCCTTGCTTGTGGGGGGGATACCATACCATGTGGAAGTGTACCTGTGGGCGGGTTTTCGGAAGACTGCTTTAGCGAATATGCCCTTGGAAATTGCAACAATAACACCAATAATGAAGCAACCCCCGAACCTCTGAGAGGGTCACGGCATCCAAAATTGACTTGAGCTGGGTGTACTCACATGCCCGACTTCCTGGTGCGCCCCGCGGCCGTTGTTCTGCAGGATGTTGTACTCGTGTGCGCCCGTGGCCAGGGCGAGTTTCTTGGCGATGGGCTGTGGGACAGACATGGACTGTATTAGTCTTTTTTATGTTTTCTTTTCTTCTTCTTCTCTTTCCAGTCCCCGAGTTTTGTGTGTGTATTGTCATATCAAAGGGAGACACTGGGGTTTTTTTGTGCTTCCTTTCCGAGTGCGACGGGCAGGCGTACCAGGATGTCGGTCAGGTGGTCGTCGGGAATGTCGGTCAGCTTCTCGCCGTGGTGTTTGGGGATCACGAGCTGGAGGTCGATGCAGGGTGTGTGTGTAAGCTGGTTGTGACTTGGTCGAGTGTTTCGGGGGGATGGGTGCGTACGGCATGGCCCAGGCTGAGCGGGTTGATGTCGAGGAAGGCGAGCGTCTTTTCGGTTTCGGTCAGCTTGAAACAGGGGATTTCGCCTGGTAGTTTGAAGGAGGATTAGTTCAGGGCAAAGATTTGAGTGAGGAGGAGGAGAGGTATCTATATGATCGCATCGGCGGAGGTCGGCTCGAAACTGGGGTGATTGACTTGCCTTTGATGATCTTGCAGAAGATGCAGGAGGCCATCTTGCTCGCCATGGGTTAAAGTTGACTTTCTATGTGACGATTGGCTGGAAGGGTGTCAATTTGAGAGGCTGCCCAACAAGGTACCGTGTTCGGCGAAGTGAATGTGTAGTAGTAGTTGGAGAAAGATGGACGGACTCGGATCGCGATGTGGGCGGGGCCGGGCACTAACACCCGGCTCTCGACAGCCATGCTCTCTGCCCAGTTAGGACAAGCCTTTCATCGGCCACGTATTATCATCATATCAGCATAGTCAGTACTCACGGTGTTTAGTCTACTGTCTCTTCCTTACCTTTCTGGCAATGAATAAACCATCATTCTGGGGCGATACTCGAGGTCACCACGTTTGCGGCCGCCGCTGAAGCCGGGCGTGATACCCCGCCATTGCCGGAGCCCCGCCATCCTGCAGGCTTGATGTCACTGCCTGATCCAGTCGCGAACCAACGTGAGGACGACAGCTGCGCCTCTATACCGTAGACAACCCTCATTCTCGGTCGCAAGAGACCCCAGTTCTACATCGCGCACTTACAATCATTCTCAAACCAATACGCCATGCCTCACGACGGGTACAAGAAGACAGGCCTCTTTGGCGGGGCGCTTGAGTGCGAGCTCCCCGACAAGTTTGCCGATGTGAGGTACGTCTCTCCCATGGCCGGCGCACTCCGTTCCCTGTGTCGCGGGACTCTATAAAGGAGACACTGACACTCGACTCGCATAGCACCATCCGGCAGGTCCCCGACAACCAAGAGGTCTACATCGACAAGGACGGCTTCACCTCGATCATCTTCGACATCACCCAGCGCGTCGACGCCCCCGGCGAAGGCCTCGAGCGCGACGGCCGCGCCCTGACAATCCACCTAGAGGACCTAGTCGGCGAAGACGCCGACACCGTCAAGGTCTGGAACACGACCGAGACACAGTTCAGCCATCTCGAGTGCGCTCCCCCCACCCTCCCGACCACCACACCTCCCCTCTCCTTCCCCATACACTCTAGCTGCTAACGCATAAACGTCAGCGACGACACACCCGCCTACACGCTCATCGCAACCCAGACCCCGCACTCGTCCTCCTCCTCCAACCCGGACGACGAAGCCCGACGGGGTTCGGCGCCCGACTTCACGGCGCTGATCCTGACGCTGCTGCGGTTCGAGCGGGAGAAGACGGACGTGCTCATCACCATCAACGTGCCACACATCCGGGGCGAGTACGACGAGGACGAGGTCGACCTGGCGCTCGGTAAGCAGGGCGAGCTGATTGGCGACGCGGTCGAGTACGCGGCGCGCATCTGGTCGACGTTCAAGGTGCGGAGGTGGGGGTTGTTTGACGAGGTGTAGACCTTTTTTTTTTTTTTTTTTGGGGGGGGGTGAGGGATTGGAGGAAGGGTGGGTATCTAAGGGTGATAGGACATAACTAGGGGCGGGTGGTCTTAGGTCGGGGCTTTTTGGCTCATGAAGCGATGCATATTTGGGCAAGCAAGGCACGGCGTTGGATGAGGAAGTGGGCGGCTGGGTTGATGAGTTCATGACCACGCACGATAGCATAGTCTATGATAGTGCATGTTTGACGCTTCCTACTCCGTACACTGGGTATAATTCTGCTTTCCCCACGCTGGCCCTACACTGCAAGCTCCAGCATACCCTCCTCCACCGCCTGCATCGCACCACCCGGGGTCGCCACCTTATTCTTCTTTGCCGCCCACCGACTAGCCACGATCTTCATGATCTCCTTCTGCGGACTCTTTGGATTCTCCCCCTTGACCACCCGCATCTGCTCCTTCAGAAAAGCCTGATACTCGCTCACTTTCACATTCCCACCCTCCCCACCCTCCCCAGCCTTCTTCCTCGGCACCGGCTTCGTCTGCAGGAGCTCGCTTCTACAGGCCCCGCACCGATGCCGCGCCGGGTCGATGCTGCGCGAGTGCCGCTTGAACTCCGTCTGGCACGCCACGCACCGCCACACGTACTTGAAGTCGATGTCGTACGAGTGCTTGGTCGTGACGCTGACGCCGCGGCTGGCGCCGAACGCCCGCGACACCTGCGCCGCCCACGCCTTGAACTGCGCGCCGTGCGGCTGCGACGTCACGCCGCTGACCATGAAATTGGCCAGGTGGCAGAACTCGTGCGCGAGCACGTTGAGCAGCCGGTGCTCGTCGTCGATGACCTTTTCGGCGAGCTCGATCGAGGCGTGGTGTCTGTATTTCGGCGGGGCGGTGGCGGTCGTGGATGAGGAGGAGGAGGGGTCGTCGGCTGGGCGGGTGGTGGTGCGGATGGTCTCGCGCTTCCAGTTGGCGCGCCCCGCGGTCGTGTTGAGCTTGTTGGTCCAGACCAGCTTGATGCCTCCTGTCGAGGCGGCTAGCTCGGCGAGCTTGCCTTTGGTGATGGCTTCGTCGAGTTCTTGGAGGAAGGTTTGGGCGAGCTCGTGCTTGGCCGTTTCGAAGGCCTTCTTGGCCTCTCGCTCGGACGGTTTTTTGGCGCCTGGTGTCTTTTGCGGTTTCTTCTCGGGACTGCTCTTGGTTGGGCTTCTCTGCCTGGCTGCGGCCGCATCGGGGAACAGTTGCTTCCGAGGGGAATGCTCTTCGTTCCAGTCGTCCATAAACTCCTGGCTCCAGAAAATATCGGAACTCGGACGATGGGGTGTGACGGGGATCCGTGGCAGTTTCTTGGGCGAGACCAGCCCGGGCTGGGTTTTTGGTGATGTTGAGGGAGGTGTAACGGCGTCGTCGTCTGGAATCGAGTGTTTGGCCCTCCGTGGCTTTTCCTCGGCCTCGTCACTAGGGAACAGTCAGTACTGCGCTGGTTTAGACTGTACCAAGCCACAACTCACAGTCGAAGCTTGGACAGCGTTTCCGCAAGGCCCTGTGTTGAGTCTTTGGCTTTGCTCTCCCTTTTGCGTCCAATGGGTAAGGTGGATTTGGGATCTTGCCGCCCAGAAGATGTCAGGCTCGGGTTTGGCTGAGATAATGCCCGCTCTTCTTTGTCCAGAATAGACTGCACTTCGCTTGACGTCCCTCCGCTCCCACGCGCTCTCTGCTTCCTATCATTGGGCGGCAACCTTGGCTTCGCCGGCGATCTCTGCGGAGGGATATCTGCGCCAAAGACGTCGTCCTCGTCCTCATCGTCTTCGTAGCCGTTGAACTCCGAGTCCGAACCCTCCGACGCACAAGAATGGAACGTGTCGTCGAACATAGACACATCCTCAATGATGCTGGCCTCCTCTTGCGCCGACACATAATCGTTGTCTGGGTCGGCCGGCGACGAAGGGACAACGGCCGCGAGTTTGGTGTTTCTGGTTCTCAGCTCAACCCTAGTTCGTCTCGGCTCCCTCCTCTCCCTCTCCCCCCGCGCATGTGTTTCTTCCCGGGCGTCCTCGGCGCTGTCTGGTGTCCACGCCCTCAGCAGCAGATTGTCCGTCAAAGGCCCCAGTTTCCGCCTCCTGATGGCAGTGGCGGATCGTACTGCCTCGTCCGTACTCGAGCGCCCCTTTGGTTGCCTTTGTGCCCTGGGCGTAGCCGCTTGGGATTGCAAGTTCTTGCTGCTCACAAGAGCGTCGATGTCGGGGAACTCGTCGTCATCGTCGCTCCGGGATGTTGGTGCTCTCGCCAGTCTAACCATGGTTATGGAATCGCTCGGACCGGTTTCGACAAATCACTTTGACGGAGGTGGGAAGTAAGGGGAGTTTGGACATTCCGCTTAAAGTCTGTCGAAAAATGTGGTACCAGGTGTTGAGGTTCAAAGCAGAATCGAGTGCACCAGCGACGGGTTGCTAGGGGCAACCAGCTGCGCTTGGCACCTTCCCCTGGACTCCGCTGCCTTCATTCACGCCCCTGAGAGTTCATTTCAGTTCTCTTTGTCACTTGAATTGTACCACGAGAGGAAAGGTAGCTTAAAATTCGAAACAAGAGCCCCAGAGATTGTTAACTACCGATTTCATAACTTGGCGAAGCTGCTACTTCGAGGTACCGGTAATTGTTGCATTCCACCTTATTCAGCTGTCGGACATGGAGGAATTGGTCCGAACCGGTTCCCGTCCCTCTCGGAGCCCTCTCGGTGCTTCTACGCGCTCCACATGACGCACCAAATTCACGACCGGATGACAGGACTCACGGGAGCTATGTTGACATTCTCATCAGTCCACCGTTCTCTGCTGCAAGGCGACTCATCCGCAGCGACAAAGGACGGCGCATAACACCTACCCCACCGGTAGCGTGTTCTCGGCCGTGTCACGAAACACCGCAGACAATGGGACAGTCTCCAGACGAGTCTCGATCTTAATTGATTATTCCTGCAGCTCCCGACACCGATTCATCTGGCCATGTCGACTTTTGGGATACCATGTGGTCAGAAGTGACACCAATTGACCGTTTTCTGACAGGGGACTCAAGTACGGAGTAACTGCCGGACTGCACGCTGCGGCATGCGGGAGTCTTGATTGTATGTACGAGTACGAAGTACGAGTGAAGGACCATCGTCAAAGCGAGAAGACCCCTTGGCTGCTCCGTATCTCGAGATCGTCAATCTTTAGTTTCCTCCGACTTTCTCCCTTTCTCTCTTCTGCTATTCTTGTTGCTTTCCCACACTGTCACGGCGAGCTATCAGTTGTAGATTTCGACCCGACTGGCGCTTGTCGACCCGACTTGAAGCGCCAGTCGACGGTATTGCCAACCTGTTATGCACGCTGAACTGTTTGGACACGCTTGCAGCAACCCTCAAGCACCGCCAACTCAACCTGCCAAGCGAGATAACTAGTCGGCGAGCTAAGGTTGTCGATCAGTCTTTTTTTGGTGTTTCCTGCTCCATCTGGTTTTCATCAAGCCCAAAACAGGGTACAGCAGGTTTAGAACTCCGTCATCGCACTCCCAGTGGTTGGATATTGTATGGCAACGGTGGCATCGCAGAGCGCAATGCGAGGTCTTCCAAGTTTGTAGGTAGTAGAAAAACCCAATCGCCAATCCAACTGGAAATGCATTGCTAGCCAAGCTCTGGTGCTGGTTGACCGACCGATTTGAGAAGTCAGGGGATGATGGCAAATGCACAAAGAGGGAGGCGAACAGTGGATTGTGAGCGTCAGGTGCCTTATGTATGCACACTGTGTGTCTGTTTTCTTCGGATGGATCGGGGAACGTCTGGAACTCTGGATCCACGAAATGAAGAGCTTTCTAGGCCCGTCAGAAATCGCAACCATCGCAATGGTCGCTCAACCGCTCGACTGGGCTTACAGGGCGGGAGCTTGCGTGGGATAGCGGCATCGCGTGTGACAGCTCAGTCCTCATGCAGCTCGTGTTCTTTGGAGCGCCGTGATGGTGTCTTGCGGCGATGCAGGCTGCTCGTGTCCGCTCAGTTACCCATCCAAAGATTGGGCGTCGAATAACGGCCGATGAGCGCCTCAACCAACTTGTAACGATTTCGGAGGCAGCTACCACATTACCACAGTCAAACGAGCCAGTCCAGACCACTCTCGGAGACATCCGTACTGCGCAGTAACTCCTCGATCGTTGTCCAGTTCTTGGTTTTGAATGCTCGATGCTGTCGTCATTGCGCGGCTGGACCAAGCTCCAAGAGGGCAAGCCGCAACAGGCCGCCAAGCAAGTGTGTGGGTGGTACCTGGCCGAAACCTCAGGCGCGCAAGGGGCTCGGGAGTGGCGGAGCAGCGGATCTGACGCACGCAAATTTCGGCTTGTTGACAGGCGAGACCGACAATACTTCGTACTGTGGAAACTGACGGCTGCACAACTCCTGGTCACCAAGATTACAATTGACTACCCAATAGGGTCTCAATCAGCTCGAGGAGTCGGTATCTGAGGCATTTGGCCGACCCCTCGAGAGCCGGCTCTGTAGCCAACAGCTGCCAGGTCTCAAGAAAGGCGACCATGAGTGAACGGAGGTGAGTGGCAACTGGCAGGAACTGAAGAGCGACGCAGCAGCGAGCCCCTGCCGGTGGGGCTTGATGAAAATGGTGGTGGTACGGATACGGATAATACCGTATTAGTATCCGTAGGCTCTCATCAGATCCAGTTTTCCCTCAACGGCAAAAAAAGCCCTGCGCAACCCTTGCAACCCCTTTGGGACAGGGGTGTTTTGCTGGTGAGGGAAAACCGGATCTCATGAGAGACTAAAATAGGTACGGTACAGATTATCGGGCTCTCCGTTTCAGTTAATGGGATCCCATGGAACTCCCGTCCGTACAGTATTGCCGCACCGTGCTTGCTGTTCAGGAGGCGGCTGGCTGTCCTTCCCCTTTCCAGAATGGAAGCTCTGGCTGAAGCCGGGACTGCTGGCAGTTTCCCCTGTTGTGGCTAGCGAATCCCGATTAACCCTGTGAAACGCAGCCAATCCTTGAATGCCTCCTTTTCCACCCGTTTCCCTGTTCCTGCTCCCTCCACAACCTGGAATTTCCCCTTGGGCGGGCTCTTTTCTTTCCCTTGGCTACTCTCGACGCTCGCTCGCATCTCTCATCTTCCCATCTTTCGTTTTGGGTTGTCTCTTGAAGGATTTCCTGTGGTCGTGCAGCGGTCCAGTTCCAGCGGCAAACCGACCACCGCGCCGAGAGCCGCCAGCCAGTCGCTTGGTCCTTGCGTGCCGACACTCGAAACTTGACACGACACCCGGGGCGAACAGAGCCGACCTAGTCAATCGTTGATACATGAGAAACTCTTCTTCTGGAGCGACGAACGACAAGAATCCCATCGTTTCCCATCGAGGTCAAACTCGAGCTGTGCGGTAGTTCTCTCGATCGGACCCTCGCTGCTTCCCAGCACCCTCGATTCTGGACGCCACTGCATCTCTCAGCCAACACCGCAAGTCTGCGCCCCACCGCGCCGCCAATCGCTGATCCCGCCCGTGTTGTGCATCAACAACTGCGGCCTCCAGCCAGAATCGGCGCCGTTCCTCAGCACCACTCTGCCGACTGATACGTCCTCCCATCTTCGATGACTGAGTGATCGGTAAGTCGGTGATTCTGGGTTGCCCGGTGCAATATGACCACATCGGTTGTGACCAAATTTCTGCTTTTCCTTGGGATTTACCATTCGGCAACTAACCCTCATCTCTCTGCACAGACGCCGTCCTCAGCATGTCGGGATACCCACAGGGCCAGGGTCACGGCCAGGGCCAAGACCACGGTCGTCACGACTACGATGACGGCTACGGCCATCCTGGCGGCAACACCGACTCGTACTACCAGGACGACCAACAGTACTACGACAACAACCGCGGCGGACAGCAACAGGGCGAAGGGTACTATGACGAGTCGTATGTCGCGAAAGCACCCGCTCCCTACCCTGGCTGGGGTTTCACTAACACCTTGCAGTGGTTATTACAATGCGGACGCGAACAACCCCTACCACCAGGACGGCGGATACTATGACAACCCAAACCAGTACCACGACGACTACTACAACAACAACAACAACAACAACAACAACAACAACAACGATGGCTACTATGACCAGGGCTACGACCGCGGCGGCTACGGGAATGGCCACGGCCATCGGAACGGGGGGGAAGACGACTCCGAGACCTTCAGCGACTTCACCATGCGCTCCGATATGGCCCGAGCTGCAGAGATGGACTACTATGGCCGCGGTGACGAGCGTTACGACAGCTACAACGACGGCCAAGGGGGCGGAAGGGGGTACCGGCCGCCTTCCTCACAGATCTCATACGGCGGCAACCGATCATCAGGCGCGTCGACCCCGAACTATGGCCTAGACTACGGCAATGTCCTTCCCGCCGGCCAGCGCTCGCGTGAGCCCTACCCTGCTTGGACGTCCGACGCTCAGATTCCCATCTCGAAAGAGGAAGTGGAGGACATCTTCGTTGACCTGGCGAACAAGTTCGGCTTCCAGCGCGACAGCATGCGGAACATGTACGATCACTTCATGACGCTCCTCGACTCTCGCGCATCACGCATGACGCCGAATCAGGCGCTGCTCTCTCTCCACGCCGATTACATCGGCGGCGATAATGCGAACTACCGCAAGTGGTACTTCGCGGCCCACCTGGATCTCGACGATGCTGTCGGCTTTGCCAACATGAAGGGCAAGGGCCGAAAGCGCAGCAAGAAGAACAAAAAGAAGGCGGATCCACAGAACGAGGCCCAAGCCCTCGAGGACCTGGAGGGCGACGACTCCCTCGAGGCTGCCGAGTTTCGCTGGAAGACGAGGATGAACCGCATGTCTCAACATGAACGCGTTCGCCAGCTCGCGCTCTACCTTCTCTGCTGGGGCGAGGCCAACCAGGTCCGCTTCATGCCCGAGTGCCTTTGTTTCATCTTCAAGTGCGCCGACGACTACTTGAACTCGCCGGCCTGCCAGAACCAAGTGGAGCCAGTCGACGAGTTCACCTTCCTCAACAACGTCATCACGCCGCTGTACCAGTACTGCCGGGACCAGGGATACGAGATCTCCAACGGAGTCTATGTTCGCCGCGAGAGGGATCACAACAAGATCATTGGCTACGACGACTGCAACCAGCTTTTCTGGTATCCCGAGGGTATTGAGCGCATCGTTCTTGGCGACAAAACCAAGCTGGTCGATGTGCCGCCTCCGGAGCGCTACCTCAAGCTCAAGGACGTGGAATGGAAGAAGGTCTTCTTCAAGACGTACAAGGAGACGCGCTCGTGGTTCCACATGCTCGTCAACTTCAACCGCATCTGGATCATCCATGTGTCTATGTTCTGGTTCTACACGGCGGCCAACTCCCCGACGCTCATCACGCCAAACTATGAGCAGGAGGCCAACAACGACGCCCCGAGGGCCGCTTTTTATTCGCTCATGGCATTTGGCGGCGCCATCGCCGCTCTGATCCAAGTCCTGGCGACCCTCGCAGAGTGGCTGTATGTTCCTCGCAGATGGGCGGGAGCACAGCACTTGACCAAGCGGCTGCTGTTTCTCATCCTCATCTTCGCCATCAACGTTGGACCAGGAGTCTACGTCTTCATGCCGGCGGATCCTGAAGCATACCTCGAGAGGCAGAACGGGCAAATTGCCTTCATCCTCAGCATTGTGCAGCTCGTCATCGCCTTCCTGACGTACATCTTCTTCTCTATCATGCCCCTCGGCGGTCTTTTCGGAAGCTACCTGGCAAAGAAGTCTAGGAGATATGTTGCCAGCCAGACGTTCACCGCCAGCTACCCGCGGCTCAAGGGCAACGATGTCACCCTGTCTTACGGCATGTGGCTTGTCATCTTCGGCGCCAAATTTGGAGCTTCATATGGCTACCTGACCCTTTCGATCAGGGATCCAATTCGCTACCTCTCCATCATGGAGACTCGATGCCTGGGCGACAAGCTGATCGGCGGCGACATACTCTGTCGGCATCAGCCGCAGATCACTCTGGGTCTCCTCCTGTTCACCGACATGATTTTCTACTTCCTGGACACGTATCTGTGGTACGTCCTGGTCAACACGACGGTCTCGGTCGCTCGCTCGTTCTACCTCGGATCCTCCATCTTGACGCCTTGGAGGAACGTTTTTTCCCGGCTCCCGAAGCGCATGTACTCCAAGATTCTGGCAACGACCGACATGGAGATCAAGTACAAGCCAAAGGTGCTCATTTCGCAGATCTGGAATGCTATCGTCATCTCCATGTACCGCGAGCATCTGTTGGCCATCGAGCATGTTCAAAAGCTCCTTTACCATCAGGTGCCGTCTGAGCAGGAGGGCAAGCGCACCCTCCGCGCCCCGACGTTCTTCGTCTCTCAGGACGACAACTCCTTCAAGACCGAGTACTTTCCCAGCCACAGCGAGGCCGAGCGCAGAATTTCCTTCTTTGCGCAGTCCCTCTCGACGCCCATCCCCGAGCCGCTTCCGGTCGATAACATGCCCACTTTCACCGTCATGATTCCTCACTACAGCGAGAAGATTCTTCTCTCGCTCAGGGAGATCATCCGCGAGGACGAGCCGTACTCGCGCGTCACCCTCCTCGAGTACCTCAAGCAGCTCCATCCCCACGAGTGGGATTGCTTTGTCAAGGACACCAAGATCCTGGCCGACGAGACATCGCAGCTCAATGGCGAGGACGACAAGAACGAGAAGGACACGGCCAAGAGCAAGATCGACGACCTACCCTTTTACTGCATCGGCTTCAAGTCGTCGGCCCCCGAGTACACGCTGAGGACCCGGATCTGGGCGTCGCTCCGCTTCCAGACCCTGTACCGCACCGTTTCTGGCTTCATGAACTACAGCCGGGCCATCAAGCTTCTCTACCGCGTCGAGAACCCGGAGGTCGTCCAGATGTTTGGCGGGAACGCCGAGAAGCTCGAGCGCGAGCTGGAACGCATGGCCCGCCGCAAGTTCAAGCTCATCGTGTCGATGCAGCGCTTTGCCAAGTTCAAGAAGGAGGAGATGGAGAACGCCGAGTTCTTGCTCCGTGCCTACCCAGATCTTCAGATCTCGTACCTGGACGAGGAACCACCGCTAGTGGAAGGCGAAGAGCCCCGCCTCTACTCTGCCCTCATTGACGGCCATTCCGAGATAATGGAGAACGGGATGCGCCGTCCCAAGTTCCGCGTCCAGCTCTCTGGCAACCCGATCCTCGGCGACGGCAAATCCGACAACCAGAACCACGCCCTCATCTTCTACCGCGGCGAATACATCCAGCTCATCGACGCCAACCAGGACAACTACCTCGAGGAGTGTCTCAAGATCCGCAGCGTCCTCGCCGAGTTTGAGGAGATGAAGACGGATAATGTCTCGCCGTACACGCCTGGGGTCAAGAACGAGGTCCACACTCCGGTCGCCATCCTGGGTGCTCGCGAGTACATCTTTTCGGAGAACATTGGCATCCTCGGTGATATTGCCGCTGGCAAGGAACAGACGTTCGGCACCCTGTTTGCGAGAACCCTTGCCCAGATTGGCGGCAAGCTCCACTACGGCCACCCCGACTTTCTCAACGGCATCTTCATGACGACGCGTGGTGGCGTGTCCAAGGCGCAAAAGGGTCTCCATCTCAACGAGGATATCTACGCCGGCATGAACGCTCTCCTGCGCGGCGGTCGCATCAAGCACTGCGAGTATTACCAGTGTGGTAAAGGCCGTGACTTGGGCTTCGGCTCCATCCTCAACTTCACGACCAAGATCGGCACGGGCATGGGCGAGCAGATGCTCTCCAGAGAGTACTACTACTTGGGCACCCAGCTGCCGCTCGACCGCTTCCTTTCGTTCTACTACGCCCACCCGGGTTTCCACGTCAACAACATGTTCATCATGCTGTCCGTCCAGCTCTTCATGATTTGTCTGATCCACATCGGCGTTCTCCGGCACCAGACGATCCCCTGCGAGTACGACCGTGACGTTCCTATCCAGGACGCTCTGTTCCCTACGCGCTGCGCCAACACGGATGCCCTCATGGATTGGGTCTATCGCAGTATCCTGTCCATCTTCTTCGTCTTCTTCCTCTCCTTCGTTCCTCTGGTCGTCCAAGAAGCCTCGGAGCGCGGGCCCCTGCGTGCCTTGACCCGTTTCGCCAAGCAGTTCTGCTCCCTGTCGCCCTTCTTCGAGGTCTTCGTCTGCCAAATCTACGCCAACTCGGTGCAGCAGGACATCACTTTCGGAGGAGCCAGGTACATCGGTACAGGACGTGGTTTCGCCACAGCCCGTATCCCCTTCGGGGTGCTTTACTCGCGGTTTGCCGGACCGTCTATCTACTTTGGCGCCCGCTTAGTCATGATGCTCATCTTTGCGACCCTGACGGTCTGGCAGGCGGCTCTCGTCTACTTCTGGATCTCGCTGGTGGCTCTGGTCGTCTCGCCGTTCCTGTACAACCCGCACCAGTTCGCGTGGAACGACTTCTTTATCGACTATCGCGACTATCTCCGCTGGCTGTCCCGTGGTAATTCGCGTTCCCATGCCTCATCATGGATCGCCTTTTGCCGCCTGTCTCGGACGAGAATCACGGGGTACAAGCGGAAGGCGCTGGGAGACCCGTCGTCCAAGATGTCGGGCGACGTCCCCCGGGCCGCCATTACCAACATCTTCTGGGCCGAAATCTTCTCGCCTCTCTGCCTTGTCGCCGTCACGCTGATTCCCTACCTGTTTATCAACGCCCAGACGGGTGTCGAAGAATCCGAGTCAAGCGAGAACGAGGGGAAGACAATTGCGGCGACTGGGGCGCTCCTCCGCATCGGCATCGTCGCCCTGGCACCCATCGCCATTAATGCCGCCGTCCTGATGGTCTTCTTCGCCATGGCTTGCTTTATGGGTCCTCTTCTGAGCATGTGCTGCAAGAAGTTCGGCTCGGTCCTTGCCGCCATTGCCCATGCCATTGCAGTCATTGTGCTCCTCATCTTTTTCGAGGCCCTGTTCTTCCTGCAGGGTTTCCAATTCGTGGAGACGCTCCTGGGCATGATCGCCGTCGTGGCCATCCAGCGCTTCGTCTTCAAGTTGATCGTCTCGCTCGCGCTTACGAGAGAGTTCAAAACGGACCAGTCCAACGTTGCCTTCTGGACGGGCAAGTGGTACTCGATGGGCTGGCACTCCATCTCGCAGCCGGCGCGCGAGTTCCTGTGCAAGATCACCGAGCTGACCATGTTTGCCTCGGATTTCGTTCTCGGCCACATCATCTTGTTTCTCCTGTGCCCGGTCATCCTGATTCCCCAGGTTGATAAGCTGCACTCGATGATGCTCTTCTGGCTGCGTCCAAGGTACGTCTCTCGTCCCCCCCCCGACCCCCCCGACTGCCAATGCTAGTGACAGGACACTCGACTGACCAAAACGTTCTCTAGCCGACAAATCCGCCCACCAATCTACTCGATGAAGCAGACGAAGCTGCGGAGGAGACGTGTGATTCGTTATGCCATTCTCTACTTCGTCCTGCTTGTGCTCTTCGTTGCGCTTATGGTCGGGCCGTCGGTCGGTGGCAACTACATCAACCTAGACAGTTTCGACCTGCCCTCTCTCCTGACGGATCAAGGGCTGCTCCAGCCGACGAACCTGAACAATGACGACACGTGGGGCACGAGCGCCACGGGCGTCCAGAACCCGAGCTACACGGGCGTGCTGGCTTCGACGAGGACTGCGGCGGCCACGGCGCGAGTGACGACATCGAGGGGGGGGGATTAAGCAAAAGGGGGAGTTGTGATGCTTTGGAGGAGGGAGTACGGGCATGGTTTTTCGGGGGTGTGAGAAGGCAAATGATTAGAAAGGGGTGCGCTGGTTTTGTACATTGTTTAATATGCCTGGCATGTCGGGACCGCTCGGATCGATCTGGAAAGCGGACACACTGCCGCAGCGACACATGCCTCATACGCGGTCTCCTTTTTTTCTTTTTCTGTCTTGTTTCTTGTTTTGGTGGGTGGGGGCTGAATTAGGGGCAGGTCTTGATGAAATCCATTTCGAGTTGTGTTCTGTATCGTAATCGGTCGGTGTTCTTCAGCTACCTCAGTCCTCAGACCCTTTCCTCCGGCGTTTTTGGATCCCAGCCTTCGCCTGGGAATGTCGTGCAAAGGGTGCCAAGGACGTATTGCCATACAAGCTCACATACATTACCGTTCCACTAACCGTTTGGAGTTTGTAACTCATTTATTGTTGAGAACGCCTTTGGAAAAGGTCTGAGTGGAATGTTTGGTCCCAGGCCGAGTTAACGAGATGGCTCCTATACAAACCCAGATTTGAGCCCTCAAACACTCAGCAATTATGCAACACTACTACGTCGCATGAGAAAACTAAAAGTACGTGGAAGATGAGCTTAACGAGACGTATCTATTGGTATCATTTTTATTATTTGAAGTAAGCTGCATTGTAAGTTGTCTGGGCCACAGGGGGGGTAGAAAAAGTCAACGAGATGGGTTCGATCTAAACGATGGCCCCCCTCTAACTTCTACACTACAACTCCAATTCAGTTCAAATTTTACACCGACATTGCTCTCGTCAAGGTGACAGTTCTCATACCAGAAGAATCTCCTTCATGAGCAAGATTGATGTAGCTGGGCGCCGTAAGCGGCCTGCGAATCCAACTGCGAGCTGGAATTCCGGCTGTGGGCTGGTTAAAGGCGGAGAGCTGTTCGGCTGCCTCTTTATACTGTTAGAAAGCGCGCAATCCAGCAGATTGAATGCGTTTATGGCACGCAATTCGACGTGGTTTTGGTGAAGAACTGGGTGCTGTCGTATATCGGTGGTTTGGGAATCTCGTTGGCTCCCCACCCCGGGCTCGAGTTATACTCTCAGATCAGTTGAGGGCCAAATCCATCCACCAGCCCCTACTGGTTTAGTCCGCAGGAAGTGAGGCAACGTTTTAAATACAGGCCCGATACCACTGGTCTGAGCACTGATGATTCTTCAGGTTGTATATTTGTTCTCTCGCTAGGTTTGCTACTACTACTGCTGCTACAAAGGGGTGGGGCTGGCTGCCTTGCCACACCCGAATGAATGCTATGCTTCTCCTCCCCAGCTTCAAAACGATCCTGTCTCCCCATCCATCAACCCCATCGGCTAAGGCTGGCTGCCAGTGGCTGGGCTGGCATGCATCACCAAGTGCAACCGACCTCGTCCCAACGCGAGATCGCCCGGAGGCCATCGGCCCAGTCGGACGTCTTGCGGATGCAGCGCTTGGGCTGGCCGTCAAAGAAGAAATGCCCGCGCTGGTTGCCCCAGTCCATACAGAGCTGGTTCATGGCCGGGACGTTGGGTGGGTTCCGGCAGCCCTCGTTGGCGTCGACCCAGTAGGACCCGTACGCCGTGTACCATGTCGAGGAGTGGCTGTCGCACGTCACGAAACAGGTTGTCCTGGCGATCAGGTAGTCGGCTGTGGCGGTGAGGGGGGATCTAGTTGTATCTAACATGTACCTCTTTGCACACATTGGCAACCGAGACATGTCACCAGACTCCCAGACCAAGACCATCTCAGGCCGCGCAGCACTGCAAAGCAACAGTCAACCCACCGCGGCCGCAATCGAAGGCTTCAAGCACGGTAGGGAGGTGTGTTGGCTGCCACGGACATCAAGAGCCATATCCTCAGCGGGTGAGCCGGCAGCGAGTATGGTGTTGACCATGCATGGGCGTGCATGACATGGCGGACGCTGAATGCATCAAAATGTCATTATTGATCTTATCCTATGCTGTTGGTTCTCATTGCATAGTTACTCGCATCGGAGCATAAGGACCGAGAAGGTAGCTCGAGACACGTACTCAAGCCCAGCTCAAAAGGCGAGAGATTTCTCACAACTTCACAACCCAGATCCAGCTCGGCAGCACCATCACTCCAGATATCCCGTCACTCTGAGCTGTCCCAGTCATCAACACCGACTCTCCAACACAGCAAACACCCCCTTTCCCCCCTCATCAACACCACACAGTCCCATCCCATTCCCATCTTCGAGTAGCCACTATCAAAACAGTACGTACCCTCCACCCCTTTTCCTACCCTCCCTCAATTCTACAACTCCAGTAGTAACAACAACCACAATCCAGATGCGCACCACCACCCTACTCACAACCACCCTCCTCACCCTCCTGACAGCCCTCCCCCACTTCTCCCGTCATCCCGATTTCTCATCCCCCATCCCCCATCCCGCCCAGCAGGCCATCACCACGTGCAAGACACCTCGTGCCAGTCAGACAGTGTGCAAGTGGCGCCCGGGCCGCAGGGGTGGGGAGTGTCGGATGTCCGTCTTATACAACGCTTGGGCTGGCCGTCAAAGAAGAAATGGCCCCTCATGTTCCCCCAGTCCATGCAAAGGGTGTTCATGGCGGGGACGTTGGGGGGATCGCGACAGCCTCCGTTGGCATCGATGGGATAGCTGCCATAGGCCGTGTACCAGGTCCCGTCGGAATCGCAGGCCGAGATTCCAACACACGTCGTGTACACCCGCATCCAATCTGCCGCCACGAGGGTGACGAGCTGGGCGAGGAGGGCAATGGCTAGGAGGCGCATCTTGAGTGAGACTGCGTCAAGCAGAGGACTGGAGTTGGTTAGGACGGCACCGAGCTCGGGAGTGAGTTTGGTTACGTACTGTTTGGATGTCTGGTCAAGTCAGAATATTGGTAGTCAATCCAGTGGTGTTGCTTGGAAGCAATGCTGGCAAATTTGATGGAAACTACCTTCCAGTTAGCTTGTAGGCTTGGGTATTATTGCGCCGCATGAAGTTGGGAGTTCTCCCACCTTATTAAATGCGAACTGGTATTGAGAGCCAACAGCAGATGGTTGATCAACAACGGACCTTCAGCGGCAGGTCTGATGCGTCTCTGTCCTGCACGCATGCATGTGCAGATTTCGGTCAAGACCACATACACGGAGAACTTGAACCAACAGCATATGCGATGAATCGATGTCGGACCTCGCGGGCCAGCTGATGCCTCATACTGACCGCCAAACGGTCAATGAGAAGCCGTCTTTGGCCTCCCCGCTTCTAAGCGATGCTTCAATCCAGCCCATCGCAGGCAGGACTAAGTGGCCCAGCCTGCCAACTGGCGTAGTATCGCATCTTCCACCAATTGTTCGGCCACTGATGTTATAGACCGAGACGGGATGACCATATGGCGCCCCACCCGGAGGGAAATCTGACGCTTCCATCTGCCTTCTCTGCCTCAGCTGGCCGAGAAGAACTCATCAGTAGAGCCGTTCTGAAAGCATTGCGAGCTTTCCGTCTTTAGAGGCCAGAAAAAGCGGAATCTGACTGGACGTTCCATAGGCACAATACCTGGGTACTTGCGCAAGGGATCGTATGCCACGGCCAAATGTGAGGCGTTTCTGGGTGTTATTGCGTACCTAGTTGCTGGGGATGGGAAGCTTCCAAGGTTGGCGTGCGGTTGCGGAAGCAAGCGGTTCGTGAACCCCGCAGCTGGGAGACTTGGAGTGGGGTTGCCAAGGAGGTTGAAGGGCCTTCCCGTTGCGGAACGTTTTCCGGTTGGTGAGATATCACCGGCTTTGGCACCTTCTAACTTGAGAATCAAAGAACAGTCGGAGTCACACATTGCAGGCTTCGAGTTGAAGAAAATGGAAAGCTCAAAATCAATGCCGGTCAACGCCTGAGCCTTGGAAACGATCAACCTTTCCCGGCGCTCTCCTTTCCAGCTCGTGCTCATCCAAAGGCTGAAACCAATCTGCAAAGGCGTGACCTTGATGATTGGCTGCAGTTGACCCACGGCTTCGGTCGCGGATCCCAGAGTCCCAGCTAAGGTATCTGCATTGCATCAACCTACCTCGAATGCTGCCAGCGCATTCTCTCCCTTCGACTCCCCCTATCCACAGCCCTCACTTGAACCCCGCGGCAGGCCGTGGATAACTCGCTCGTAAAGACTGAGGTGCATTCTGCCTGCTCTAGCTGAGCAGCAGGGGTTACATCGCCGGGCAGCCAAAGCTAGCATGTATGTACCGTGGAAAGCGCACGGAGAGCGTGGGCAAGCGAGAATCCAATCATGAACGCCCCTCCGGACTCCGGAGAGTCCGAGTCGAAGACACGGCCCGGGGTTGGAGGAAGCGGGGAGCGGTCAGGGCGGACTTGTTTTCCCCGAGTCGTCTGCCGACCATTCAATGCCCAGTGGTTGGGATGAATGACGTGGACTGGCATCGACGACCCTTAGCTGCAGTACGGCCGAACTTCTTGTATCTACGTTCTTGGCCCCCCTGATCCGAAATCGAGGTTTGCATCGTCTGTCCCTTGACCATTTGAGGAGGATACCGACCCTGTACCGTGGACAGCCCTAGTGGTATGTATCACACAACAGACGGGGCCCAGGGTTGACCGAAGGCGGACTCGCCTTTTGCCCCCGAGAGCCCTCCGCCCGGCACGGGACCCACGTTCAACCCGGGAGGATTGCCGGCGGCAACGGGACATCAAGACCGGTGCCGGTGCCGATTTCTTCAGCGCCTTGCCCTAGGACCGCGTGGTTCCCCAGATGCAGCTGTCCGACGAGCGTAGGGGAAGTGGTAACGTGATGTTCTATAGCCAAGGTAGATTCTGTTTTGATCCAAAAGTCTTCAACAAGTGTTTGGTCAGTTTAATTGGAGGCCTACCCGATTTGTGCTGCGAATTGCACCTCAGTGGAAGCTGGAGAGACTGAGAGAGCTGCCCGTCTTGCCTGCCGGGAGTCGTGTCAGCGTGGAGATTGCCGTGAGTTGAGAATTCCCCTGAAAATTGTGGGGCCAGCCACAACAGGGCGTTTCTCCCAAACCCGCCGGGTCGGTCGGTGACGGCGCGACACCATCTCCGAAGCTGCCGACCGTGTTCCTCAGTTCCGAGACAACTTCACGGCAACAACACGCCCCACATCGTCGAGGAGATCGCATTTTTTCGGACCATACGCGCCGCATTCGCCCGAACCGCCGAACCGCACCACACGACAGACATTCGCCGAACAAATTCCTACGTCACGGGTCGCGCCAATCCGCCACGATGGACCTGCACGAGGTGCAGTCGCACCTGAACGTGTGGCTCCAAGAGGCGGCAGTCACTTTCCAAAAGGTGCCCGGCTCGGCCGTCCTCATCCGCTATGTCCGCTCGAGCTACCAGAACGATCCCGTGCGCTCGGCCATCGAGTTGATTCTCGTCATCTTCTTCATCCGCTACCTGATGGCGCCGAGCTACTCGACGTCGAAGCAGAACTACGTCAAGTTGACTGAGAATGTGAGTTTGGAAGTCTAGGAGAAACGCAAGGGGGGAGACAGACATAAGACGGGGTGTGGCTGATTGCTGGGAATAGGAAATCGATGAATTGGTTGAAGAATGGACGCCTGAGCCTCTTGTGGCTCCCTTGGCTGCGCACGAGCAGGCTGAGCTGGATAAGCTGCCCGTGATTGTCGGGTATGGGGCCCTCACGACACGGAAGTCAAGGTTGGCATGGGACGCTGACAGGAGCAGACCGACGGGCCCCAAGTCCAAACTCGCCAACGGCAAGACCGTCACGAACCTCGCGTCGTACAACTTCTACAACTTCAACGCGAACGAACAGATCAAGGAGAAGGCCATCCAGACCCTCCGCACCTACGGCGTCGGTCCCTGCGGGCCGCCCCAGTTCTACGGCACCCAGGACGTGCACCTCAAGACGGAAGCCGACATCGCCTCGTACCTGGGCACCGAGGGGTGCATCTTCTACGCCCACTCCTTCTCGACCATCTCGAGCGTGATCCCGTCGTTTTGCAAGCGCGGCGACATCATCGTCGCCGACAGGGGCGTCAACCTCTCGATCCGCCGCGGCCTCGAGCTCTCGCGCAGCAGCATCAAGTGGTACGACCACAACGACATGCAGGACCTGGAGCAGATCATGCGCAAGGTGGCCAAGGAGCAGGCCGCCAAGAAGCTGACGCGGCGCTTCATCGTCACCGAGGCGCTGTTTGAGACGACGGGGGATATCAACAACCTGCCAAAGCTGGTAAGGTTCTCTGTCCAAACCGTTTCTTTCCTGCTGACTGACCGGCGACACAGATCGAACTCAAGGAAAAGTACAAGTTCCGCCTCATGCTCGACGAGACGTGGTCCTTTGGCGTGTTGGGCCGCACCGGCCGCGGCCTGACCGAGGCGCAGAACGTAGACCCGACCCAGGTCGACATGATTGTGGGCTCGCTCGCGGGGCCGCTGTGCGCCGGCGGCGGCTTCTGCGCGGGGAGCAAGGACGTGGTGGAGCACCAGAAGGTGACGTCGACGGCCTACACCTTCTCGGCCGCGCCCTCGGCCATGCTCGCCGTCACGGCCAGCGAGAGCATCAACCTGCTGCAGTCCAACCCGGAGATTCTGCTGCAGTGCCGCGAGAACATCCGCCTGATGCGCGCCCAGCTGGATCCGCGGAGCGACTGGGTCGTGTGCACCAGCGCGCCCGAGAACCCCGTCATGCTGCTCGTCTTCAAGCCCGAGGTGGTCAAGGCGAGGAGGCTGGGGGTGGAGGACCAGGAGAGGTTGATGCAGGAGTGTGTTGATGAGGTATTTTATCCTTCTTTTTTTTTTTTCTTCCTTTCCCTCTCCCTTTCCCCTCCTCCACCGAATTCCTTTAGTTCACCTCAATGCCACTTTCTTTTCCTCCCCTTTCTATACTAACCGAGTCCCTCTTCCCTCCCAAAAAAAACAGACGCTCGCAAACGGCGTGCTCATCACGCGCCTCAAGACGCTCCCCATCCTGCACCACTCGTCCATCCTCAAGGACGGCGCGGCCCACTCGGTCACGCCCGCGCTCAAGGTTTGTGTCACGTCGGCGCTGTCCAAGAAGGACGTCGAGAAGGCCGGCGTGACGATCCGGCACGCCATCACCAAGGTCATGACCCGCAAGACGAACAACAAGCTGGGCGTGCCGGCTGCGTGAGGGCTGGGGTGCTCTTTAGGTGGGGGTGTTTGGGGGTGGTGTGGGTATGGTAGGTATATAGACGGCGTTGGGCTGGCTGGATGGGTTGGGTTTGTTAATAGAGTTGTTGTGAATAGCTGTGGTGTGGTGTCACTGGAGGGGGGTGGGGGGCGCCACGTATAATGATGGGTCTATGGAGTATGTCGCTGGCACACTTGGAGGCTGGCAGGTAATATTGTAATGAGGTTAGGGGATGATGGAATTAGCAGGGGAGGAGTGTGGGTGTCTCCTCAGGGACTCGGACGAACAACATTGCAGCCACCACATAGTCTTGGTTTGCTCCTTTGTGATCGTTCGGCGTGGAGAGATGTTGGCCATATCAGTCAACGTAGCAAGGGCTGACCGTGATGTTTGGAATGTTTATGCTCTGGTGATCGCGTCTCACATCTCTTCTCCTTCTGCGGCGCCCTGGGGTCAAGTTCTGGGATGACTGCAGTGAGCATTTGGCGCAGTACCGTCTGTTGTTGCCAAAGATGGATTAGTATAAGCAGCGAGAGGAGCCAGAGACGTCCGAGCGGACTCTCAGATTCAGTACTCAGAGACATGGACTTGTGAGCAATACGAGATCATCAACATGTACCACAACACCAAGCGCCAGTCGTCAGGATCGGAACAAGGTATCTGTCTCTATCAGGCATCATCATTTTTTACCTATCCAAACCTCCCAGATATATAAAAGCCCCCCATTTAGCACAGAGCAGGGTATTCAGCCTCCCAAAACCTCATCAACCAAGCCAGCCTAAGCCGTCTTGTCCCCCTTCAACTCCCCGCTCTCCTTCCCGCTCCCAGCCTCCTCCTCCTCCCTGTCCAACTCGCGGACCGCAGCAGCAGCAGCACCACCAACAACCACCTCATCATCCAACTCAGCCGGCAGCGTCAGGTTCAGCGCAACCGTCACAATGGCCGTGACCACATACCCAGTCTGCATAACGAGGCTGATGGCATCCAAAAACCCCCGCAGCGCCCTGTCATCCCCCGCATAGGTAAACACGTTGCTGAAATACTCGGGCACGAGCGTGGCGCCGTAGCCGAGCGCCAGCCCCGCGGTGAGGATGAAGCGGTTGCGGCGGTGGAAGGGGACGCCCTTGGCGATGATGGCCATGCCGGAGACGGCAACGGCGCAGAAGAGGAAGGTGGTCATGCCGCCGAGGACGGGCGCCGGGATGGCGACCAGGGCGGCGGCGAACTTGGCGAAGACGCCCATGACGACCAGGAAGAGACAGCAGCAGTACCCCGCGGAGCGGTTGGCGCAGCGGGTCAGCGCGATGACGCCGTTGTTCTGCGCGAAGGTGGTCATGGGCGTGATGGTGGCCAGAGCGGCCAGCAGGCCGTTGATGCCGTCGGCCAGGACGCCGCCCTGGATGCGCGACTCGTAGAGTGCGCCGTCGACCTCGAGACGGGAGACGTCGCAGGTCGCTGTGATGTCGCCGATGGCCTCGCACGCGCAGATGATGTAGACGGCCATGAGCGGGAGGACCAGCGGGCCGTAGATGCTCAGCCGGAAGGTGTGCACCCAGATGAAGGACGCCGCCGGCGCAGAGTCGATGCCGGACCGGTCGAAGTAGCCGCACGCCGCCGCGATGATGCAGCCCGTCAGCAGGCCGATGACGACGCTGACGGATTTCATGATGGGCGAGCCGAAGCGCTCGCAGAGGATGATGGTGACGAAGACGGAGAAGCCCAGGCCTGGGGAGAGAGGGAGTCAGTGTGTTGTCGCGGAAGGAACGGGGTGTATTCCTCTCGTTCAGGGAGGTAAGGTGTTTTTGTTCAGGGAGGTACATACCAAGGTACTCGGCCGACCCCCAGGGCAGGGCGTGCGGGGCGGCGATGTTGGGACACGCGGCGAAGAACTCGGGCGGGTTCGCGTCGGCACACAGGCCGCTGCCGCCGGCCCAGTTCTTGAAGCCGGACTCGATCAGGTGGATGCCGATCAGCATCACCGTCGGCCCCGTGACGATGGGCGGGAAGATGCGCAGCAGGAGCCTGGGCGGCATGAAGGAGATGAGGATCTCGAGGAGGGCGCACACGGCGGCGGTGCCCAGGATGGCGCCGTAGGCATCCGGGCACGGCAGCGGGGTGCCGTCCTCGGCCGACGGGCAGAAGCCGTTGTCGTACATCTGGCTGAAGGCGCCCGAGGCGACGGGGATGATGGCGAACGAGATGCCGACGACCGAGATCAGGCCTGTCCCGACGTAGTAGGGGGTTTTGAGGATGCGGAAGCGGGTGATCTGGATGGCCGACAGGAGACCCGAGACGATCAGGGAGGTAGACACCAGGTACTGGGTCTGCTCCGTGTCGAGGTTGACGCCGCCAGCGCCGGCCATAATGATGGGGGGCGTGATGATGCCCGCCAGCATGGCGAGTGCATGTTGGAAGCCGAGAATCAGGGCCAGGAACACGGGCATGCGGTCGTTCAGGCCGAAGAAGGGCGGCGGCCGGTCCGGCTTCTTCATGAAGGGGAGGTTGGGCCGGAAGAGGAAGGCATAGTCGTAGTCGCCAATGAGGCCGTCCTTGGTGAACAGTGTCCTCTTCACGGCGTGTATCCGGTCGCCCAGGGTCCGCTTCGGAGCCGGTTCCGGGACGATTTGGGACGGCCCTTGGTCTTCATCCATGGCGGCGATGGGCTTGCTTGCTTTCGGCTCAAGCTGGGTCGGTTTGAGATGAGGCTAGCTGCAACGCAGAGCCTTTATAAGTGAGACCGTCGACGAGGTCGCTGACAGTCTTATCTCGATGGATCAATGACAAGAGCCAGCCAGTCACAGCAGAGCATGCCGAGAGGCGAATGCAGAACCCACACGCGACCTCGGCCGCAGGCTCACGGAGTGGACCGGGGGGCAAACCCGGAGCCCACCGAGTCCCACTCTGCTTGTTCCCGAGAGGTTGGTTCGGTGGTGGACTCGAGATAGCGGTCGCCGCATCCGGCATGTCATACACAGTACTGACAGTAGCTAGCAACGAGATAGCGTATGGAGAGCTGGAGAACATTGGATGCCGGCCCTGCGATTCTTGATTGACGAGCTATGATCATTGTACCTTAGTAACTATCTCTGAATGTGCTGGTCCGCGCAATCAATGGCCTGTGGACTCGGCTTCTTGGCCATGGCGATGGCAGTTGAAGATGGAGAGGTTAGCTTGTTGGGAGTGGTGAAAGTGGTCCAGTGGGTTCCCCAGTCGGACGCCGTCTCTTCTTAAGCCTAGAATTGATGCCCGTTGATGGGTGTTGATGAGGGCCTCCTGGCTCAGGCTCGGACTTGAAATTCAGGGTCAATCCGAGGCGTGAGCCACAGTCGCCACGTGGGGGCGTCGGGTCCTTGTTCGGCGGGATTGGCGCCGTCGAGGCTTTCGAACTTGGCCCACCTCCAAACAGCTGCAGAGCGGACACCCATGAGCTGATCAGAATGGACGGCGAATTTCTGAGACATGAGGATCGATGGGTCGAGACTAGCAGGTCAATTGCTGAGCTGCAAAGATCGCCAACGGAGATCGGCGACTCGGAACATAACTAGGTATTCCTGCAAGAAAGCAATTTTGCTGGTGTTGCGAGGTTTTGGTGGGGTTGCATTTCGCCAGAGATTACTAGGTCGGCGGGGGTCAGAAGGGCAGCGATATCCCTCAAAGCTGTGCATCTAATTGGGGAGCACCTCCAGCTAGATATTCCCACTAGGGCTAGATCCACTCCCCCCGGCCAACACATGCCGAAGTGAAAACTAGCGAGATGCAGGGAAAGCTTGCGTCTGAATTCCAATTGACTCTGGTTCAGTAAGGTACTTTGCAGCTGCTAGGCTATGATACAGCCAGGTTACGGTATACTATTCGTACCTGGGGCAGGAAGAGGAATCTTGAAAACTTGCGGTGTTGCCAAGGACGAAGTCGAGTCGAGCATGCGGATCCATTGTAGACCTGCTGCCCTGGTGAGGAAATCCACATTTCAACAAGCACGGCCTTGTCAAATTGCGGGGAATCATCACCTTGTGTCATGACCTAACTTGAACTTCAGCACAGTTGCGATTGATATTCAATTTCCATACGGAAAGCTGTCACTTCATGTTCTCTGTGTCTCCTTTGTGAAAGCAGAGTAGCTTCGTTACTGATTTGCTTACTGGCAAGTCGCCCTGGACTCTTACTGAGGAATATTTTCCATCACACACTCCCGAACCAGAAACCGAGCAACACCCTCCTCTCGCGAATCGCGATGCACCAACACGTCGTCGGCCGGTTCATTCGGAACGTGCATGATGAACCGCAGAACAAGACGCAGCTAATGTTGCTTATCGGGTACCTAGGCCGCTTACTGTGGTATTTCTGGCTTGTTCAGGCTTTTGTGGGGGACTCCATTAGAATCTTCACACAGGGCTTGGCAGCGATACCTGGCTGCAGAGTGGGGGGTTTGGATCAGCTGCTTGCCAATTGTTAGCCAAGTGGGTTGCTCCCGTCGTTTGCTTCTTCTCCCTCGTGAGACTGCAAATCTCACCATTCGCCCCCCCCCGAGTGGAAGCGATGCAGCCACCGGGACTTGTTGTTTTCTGAGAGAAGTCACGACAACAGTTTTGTCCTCAGAGGAGCATGCAGGCTGACCGAGGGACTTACCTTGGTGTAGCGCGAACATTTCCCGCATGAAGTACCTTATCCGGCCTCTCACCCAATGCCATGAGGTATCTCGACCCCCCCTTATCAGATGCCGCCCCTCTGGTAAGCGGCGCCATGCGGATCCAGGGTTGTGTCTCGGTGTCCCGCCGTTGGGGCGCGGCGTTTTCCTGCATTCGGCACCCCTGCGGCCCCAGTGATGGGTCGCGTCTTGCCCAGGCTTCCGCTCGCCATGATACCACGACGCTTGCCCCCGGCACACTCGACTAACGTTACCTTACCCGCCCGTGCTGTCTGTCACCTGCGGCCCATTGTCGTCCCAGCCATGGCAGCATCACTGGCGAACGGCCTCCCGACCACGACTGATCGACGACACAATTTCCATCCACCCCGAAGTCCCGCCTGCCTGCATACTCTGGCCCGTGGATCGGCTCCGTCTCATCGTCCACGGCACGCCTGAAAGGGAGATGCCGGAAGCCAGTGTGGTTACTTTGGACGAGAAAAAGCAACCCGCGCTGCCCAATCGACATCTCCGAGAGACTGTCCGAGAGACCATCCAAATTTCTGCCTCTACGACACCACGGTGCCGGACGTTTTCTCTGCTGCTCACAGGACAACAACTCGCCTCTGCCGTACGAGTAGGCCCGACATCTACTTGAACCTGTGGCGACTTCTCAGCCACAGAAAGGGGGGCAGTTGCCGTTTCCATCGTACAAGTACATCTGCTCGACGGCAACTCGCTACCGGGACAGAGCTGCTCGGACCCGGCACTCGCAAGCCTCTTCACAACTCTTTGGCGCCCGTCTTCCGTCCCACCACCCGCGACAATGTCTGGCCGGAGCGCCTACGTCCGGAAGAAGACGGATAAAGTCTCCACGCAGAGGGCGGGAGGTCTCCGTTCGCGCGCCAGCTCCACCACCAGCTCCGACAATTCTACCCTCAGCAAGGTCCCCACCGGGCCCGCGCTTCATCATGACCGGCGGAGAGAGAGAAACATCCTGGAGGAAGAGGTGGCGACTTACAACCATGGAAGCGCAATATCGAGCCTAGACGGCGCGAGGGATCGCTCCCACACACCGCACCCACACCGGCCGCCAAACGACGTCGCCAATAGCCGCCCCATGAGGCCAACGGTGAGGACCGAAGACATATCCGGCATCGAGAAGTCCGGGCTGAGGAGCGCCTTGGACAAGAAGAGTGACGAGGTGCGAAAGGGCCTGGCCAAGGCCTTCATGTTCAAGAAGGACAAGAGGAGGAACGACGCCGAGGCGCCCATCGACTCGAGGCCGGAATCAGCAGCAACAGTACGGCCAGGCCAAAGCGCCGGCCAAGACCTTCCCGACAGACACAAGCCCGCCGTCCACTTTGCGCAGTACCCGAGCATTTCGCAGGACCTAGTCGGAACCGTGCCGTCGCCTTCGCTCATGCCGCCAACAGCGCCCGAATCCACCATGCCGCCCGTCAAGCGCTGGATGGGCGGGGGCAAACCCGTGCAAAGGTGGAGCAAGCTCAGGAAGGACCCTGAGCTTTGGGACCCGAACGGCGACGTGCTCGTCTTCTTTGGACACCAGGAGGACTCATCCCAGCTCGATCCATCCTTGCGATTGTCGTCGCACCTGATCGAGGCCACCGAATCCCGCTATCTCATCACTCTCTTGCGCGAGGGCTACACCGAAGAAGACCCTCCCGCGCTGCTCTCTCCCGCCAGCCCCTCGCCGATGCTCCAACGACAGCTCTCGCCCGGGAATTTCGGCCACCGAGGGCGATCGACGCCTTCCGACTCGGACCGCAGCGGCTCGTGGGACATGGACGGGCAGATCTCGTACAGGCTGTACTTCCCAGCACCGTCCAACATGTCAAACCTCGAGACCCTCCGATACCACATCACGACCCGCAACGTATTCGCCACGCTCCAGCACGCGTCTCTGGTTGGCTTCTCCCTGTGCCAGGCCCTGACGGACCTGAGCGTCCGCCTGGACGCCTACCTGTCTCCCGAGGTCGACACCGTCGGCGCCATCATCGCGCTCATCTCGGCGCGCGGCATCGACGACGTGCGCAACGACGCCGAGACGGCCGTGAGTCTCCTGGCCTGGAGCGAGGGCCGCGAAGTGCGGTGGGAGGAGGGCTGGCGCGAGATGTTCCTGCACTGCGCCGGCATGCACTCGCAGCTCGAGTCGTGCGACGACTTCAAGCACGTCACGCCCATCACGCGGGCCCTCCTCGAGCGCGCGAGCTTGGAGATGCAGCTGCGCGTGCAGTCGGCCGAGGAGCGGCTGGCCACCTTCCAGTACGGCGATATCTGGCCGGCGGCGGTGGCGATTGCTGCCAGCACGAGCGGTCCCGTGGCCACCTCGCCGGCCAAGGCCGCGGCGGACCATCTGCGGCAGTTCTTTTTGCAGCATTACACGCGCGGGTTTGGCCAGTGGCCACCGCCCGCGGCACAGGATCTGCCCATCCTATCCGCGGATCGCGAGGAGGGCATCTGGCTGACGAGGACGGTGGCGCAGCTGCTGCAGAGGGATTTCGCGGCCCTGTACGACTATCTCGTCAACCGGGACGTCATCTGGGACGAGTCGGAAGCCCGGCCGAGCCGCAAGTGGATGATGGTGAGCGAGAGCGGGAACCGCGGCTTCGAGGCCGACACGCCGGACCTGCCCATGACGGACATGCTCATCGAGTTTGACAACAAGCACCGGTTCCCGCACATCCCCCATCCGTATCCGCTCGTGCCGGACTCGGTCCCGCACGTGTCTGCCGGCCCGGAGAGCGCGGGGAACGCCACCATGTTCAGCGGCAAACTCAGCAAGAAAAATGGCGGCGGCGGCACCTCGGGCCCAAACGGGCGTGCCGGGTCGGCCGAGCGGCGCATCCAGCTCGCGTACACCGAAGCCACCAACATCTGCATCCTGGGCTCGGACTTCACCCACTCCAGCCTGGTGGACGCCTTTACCAAGTTTGAAAAGACGGACCGCATCGGCGACGTCGACCCCTCGACCGCCCGCCGCGGCCGCTGGGTGCTCATCTACGGCGTCCTCCAGACCCTAGCCAGCGTCTCGGTGGATGCCCCGACGGTGCGATACCGCGACGGCGTGCCGTACCACCTCTCGCCGCGCCTCAAGGGCGTCAAGCTCCCGCCGTGGAAGACCAGCGGCCAGTCGCGCTCCAATCAGCACTACGAGGCGACCCACGAACTGTCCCACTGCTGGACCGTGGCCGCGACGTGGCACGCGGGCGGCGACACCACCAACAGCGAGGCCGAGACCTCGTCCAACGAGGACGGTGGCGGAGGCGGTGGCGGTGGCGGCGGCTTCAGCCCAGTGAGCTACGGCGCCCCCAGCGGCAGCCGCCACGGCAGGCGCGGCTCGTACCTGCTCATGCCCAGCATCATCACCACCTCTACCGGCGGACAGCGCAGATGGGGTGGTGGTGGTGGTAACCAGTCGGTCCGCAGCGCCACCAGCAGCCGGGCCCCCTCCATGGTGGGCAGCACCGCGCACAGCAGCGCGTACACGGCTAGTACCGCCCCTAGCACGGGGCTGTTTAGCAGCTCCACGTCGGCGGCGAGCGTCATGTCGTACTCGGGCAGCGACACGGGGAGTAGTGTGCGCCCGCCGTCTTCGCCGGTGGGGCCGTGGCCCGGGCAGGGGCAGGGGGTGGGGATGGGTGCAGGAGGGGAGAGAGAGAGGGATACGAGTAGGCCGCCGCCGACTAACTTCTCTCGGGCCAGGGGGCAGCAGCAGTACCATCACAACCACCACCAGCAGCATCACCAGGGAGTGCTTTCCCCCTTTGATGAGAAGGAGCAGGAGTGGGATGATGATACTAAGGCTGGGACGGGCGCGGGGGTTCATCACCATCAGCAGCATCAGCATCAGCAGCATCACCCGGGCAAGATGGGGTACGTGCATGGCCCGCTGCCGCAGCCTCCTCCTGGTACTGGTACTACTACTACCAAGCTTGGGGAGAGGCGCGGAGGAGCGCGGCGCGGGGAGGAACAGCGCTATGGAGGAGGGGGAGGCGCCCGGGGTGCGGGACTGGATGATTTCTTGGATGAGGAGGAGGTGGATGTGGATGGGGAGAGCTTTGCTATGCTGGGGGGGTATGGCGGTGGTGGGAGGTCTGAGAAACGGCTGCCGGCGAGGGGTGGTGCTGCTGCTGCGGAGAGACGGAGTGGTGCTGCTGCTGCGGAGAGACGGAGTGGCGCTGCTGGGACGGAGGCGGAGGATGCGGGGCCGGTGATTCGGGATTTTGATGAGCTTGGTGTATGAACTGAGGGGGGTTTTTGTCGTGCGAAGTGTTGTTGGTTAACTTATCATCTGTAACGGGTTAATACTGTGGAGGTAATAATCCTCCGAGAAATGTTCGTGGTAAAAAGATCCGAGTCTGAGACATGCTGCCAGCAACGTGCATTTCATTACCCATGCGGTGCCTCGAGCTCCCCTGGTTGTTGGGCGTTCGTCCCGACCCAGCCATCCGGATTTCGGTGGCGGAAGACGGTGCCGGGCAGCCGAGCGTGTTTGCTGATTGGTCGAGCTTCTTGCCAACCACCCAGCTTTCAGCTTTCTCTGGCCTGGGTCGGTCGGCTGCAGGACTGACGAGGTGCCCAATGTTCGGGACGGTTTTCTGGGATTGGATTGTCTTTGCGCAGAACAACAACCTCATTGTTTGACGAGCCTTTGGATTTCTGCGTCCTTTCTCTCGACTGCGGATCCCCCACGCCACGTTTTCGACGGTTTCGGTTAGCGGCGCGGTTCCTGAACCTGCTGCCCAGTTCCCAGTTGCTGTGCCAATAACGCTTTAAAACCCCTGGTTGGTGCCGCGCCCGACGTCATAAGGGTCCTGCGACTTGCAAGTTGCCTGCCCTGCTGTGAGACGGATACACTGCGCACTCCCCACCGATTCGTGGTGCCATCTCTCGGCCGGCCTCTACACGTCTGTGTCACCTACTAGAACCACGTGCGCCGACCCAGTCGACCTTGTTCTACGGCGACGTACAGGTGACCGACACACGGCACAGGTCGCACATCACCACTCCGAGTGCCTGGAACGAAGAAACCAACCAACCAACCAACCAACCAACCAACCGCTGAACTGCGCCAGAAAGGAGGATCGCGCTGAAGACGGCTGTGGGTGTGACTGGCGACGAATCAAAAGGGTTCGCACGCCGAGCTCGACTTTTCGACTGCAGTCTCTCTTCCGCGACTTTTCTCTCTGTCTGCGATCGCGGATTTTTGGCGGGGTTGAACTGCGACTCGACCTCCTGCACCAGAAAACGACACCGAGCAATCGTTGCGCGCACATCATCAGCTCCTTAGGCTGTCGGCACAACAAACTCGACCACACTAGATAGACATCGCGCAGCAGCGCACCCTATCGCCCAGCATGTTCTTCGCAATCATGTTCATCTTCTGGCGCATTGCCGAGATTCTCACCCTCGTAAGTCCATGCTCACCCCCGGATTCCACTTGGCACTCCTGCCTTTGCCGGACGAAAACTGACCTTGTGTGTGTCCACAGATCCCCATCATGGGCATGCTCGCCTACTTCGTCAACATCCACCTCGAGTCCAACACCATGACGCCCACCTACATCCTGCTCCTCTTCATCGTCTCCGTCATCGCCCTCGCCTGGTCGCTGTTCACCCTCTTCAGCTACCACCGGTCCTCGCGCAACGCCCAGTTCGTCGCCATCCTAGACCTGGCCTTTGTCGGCGCCTTCATCGCCGGCGTTTATTATTTACGCTTCATCACCCGCGCCGACTGCGCCTCGCTCGACACTTCGACCGCCTACCTCGACTTCGGCCTGCTGGGCAGCGTGACGGTGGTAAACGGGTGGGACATCGGCGTCGACCGCACGTGCGCCATGCTCAAGGCGTGCTTTGCCCTGGGCATTATGAACGTCGTGTTTTTCTTCTTCACGTCGGTGCTCGCGTGCATTCATGGCGACCGCGCGGTCAAGGAGGAGAGGCGGTATGTTGAGACGAGGAGGTCGACGACGAGCAGGCATCATTCGCGCAGTCGGAGCGGGCATCGCAGCCATAGTGGGCATCGCCATGGGGGTGGGGGGAGTCGGCGGAGCTCGCATTCGCATCATCGGGCTTATGTTTGAGGGCGGACGGAATTGGGCTGATGGGTGGTGGTGGGTGGTGAGGTGCCTGGGGGGGGAGGGTGAGGGGGAAAGGGGGAAGGGTGGAAACGAAGGGAGGGGGGACGTACTTTAATGAGTCCCTGCCAGTGTTTTCGTGGGGGGTAGTATATTAAAGGGTTGGGGATTGTTGATATGATGTGATGTGCAAAGGAGGGATATGGAGCCTGATGTTGGCATCTGGTTACGACGTCATGATAAGGTATGCTCTTCGGGGGCTGGGGGCGGGTACTGTTTGATGATGCTGTAGATGACTTGTAGATAGCGTTTGTGTTGGTTCAGCGTTCAACGAGGAAGAAGGGACATGAGCTGCTATGCTCTCGTTCTGTTAATGTGGTTCACAGTCGACAAGTTGATTATTTGCCTGCAGTGTTTGTACAAGCAGTGAATGTGGTGACCGTGATCTACGGGTCCCAAGGATAGACCGTTGATGACCATTTATCTGCTAGATGTTCTGCATCTCGTGTAGTCTAGGCACGTGCTGGTCACGGGAATGCGAACAATGGCACCCCCTTGGTGTTGACCATTCTCTGGCTCATGTGGCCCCTGAGTCCCGTAGGTCAAAGAGCAGCAACTATGGAACCATTCCTCACCTGGCCACCCCATGATGCTAGAGATGGGACGAAAACAACGAACATCACGATAGCTCTCAAAGGCTGGTATATTTTAGCCCAACCGTTCTGGGGGGATACTGCAGGCATGGACCGCACCGGGAAACTCCAAGTCACACCTCTCAAAGAAGAGCACTTTCCAAGGCGATGCTGCGATGGGAAGTTCTGCCAGGGCTCCCCTGCCGACGATGCAAAAGATGCGAAGCTCGTCGGCCTTGCACCATCGAATATCGCTCAACAAGGAAACTCTCGATCGAATCCTACAACACATAAGGCACCCATTAGCTGCACAGCAGAACCGAGTATCGGTCCTCCCTCGACAACGCCTCAAGACTCCGCTGAAACCACCGTCGGCCCAACAAGAAGCAGATAAAGCGTATCCCACGACGCCACTCCAGGAAGCAATCGAAGCGTGTCAAAGTCCAGTACTCCAAGAAGCAAATAAGACATATCGGAGCCCGTCACCCAAGCCCTCCTCAGCAGCAAGCATACTACTACCGCCGGCCGCGAAAAAACAGGTAGACACAAACAAACCCCTGCCGCCACTGCCTCTCACCACCTCCTTCTGCGAGCTCGAGCAACAGCTCGAACACGACTTTGTTCAGCGGCAGCGGGACTTGACGCTCCGCATTCTCGAGTCCAGGCACGCGGCAACTCGTCGACGATCGAGAACGAGAGTGCCGGATATCATCCTCAGCCGGATTGAGAAGGGGGCGAGGGCCACGAGGAGGGAGTTGAATCGAGGCAGTTCTTCTTCCGGGTTGGCAGGGGACCACATGCAGGACGCAGTCCAGCAACATCGTGAGTCTGGTCCTGGGCTGTCGAGGGAGGAGGGAGGGGGAGGTATAGCGTGAGGAGGACGGAGAGGATGGATCGGTGGTGATCCGGGTTCACTGTGGTTGATGGCCTCAACTGGGACTAACCACTGACGGAGGAAACCGAGGTTGACAATAAGCTGTTCCGAGGAGAGAAATCGGACTGGAAGCTGTCCACGGTGATGCTCCAAGATAATTAGAAATAAATTGGCACTGCTGGGGCGGTTCTGGCGACTTGAACATGAGGCGTAGGATAACTATCGTCTAATTACCTGTACCTTAGCTAAGGTACCTGATAGAGATCTGTTCCCAGTGACGAAGATCTCCATTGAACGCACTCAGTGATGAAGCCCAAGGTCCCAACCTTCGACTTTTGTTGATGGGGGCACCTCGCGATATTGATTGACAGCGAAAACAAGGGGCTAGTGCGCTTATAAGTGGCCAGTTGATGGATGTGGGGACCAATCTATACACTAGGTATTACTCGGCTTTCAATAACTTTTCATTTGACAATTTTACGACTTCACGTCGCAGACAAGGAGTGAGTCAAGAACCAACAGGGTGTTGTGTAGATTTTTCCCAGCCTCCGTCTAGGTTCTGTTGTTCGGCAACGGACGCTTCCCGGGTCAGTAGTACAGCAACATCAGCATCAGTCGGACGGGAACTAGAGGAGAACCTAGGTAGTAGAGAAGGGGGGAAATTTGGATAGTATTTTAAGGTACCGAGTCCAAGCACCGAGCCTGCTGGGCCTGCCCAGTGGTGCTAGGGGACCTAGCCAGGTATACTTAGGCCAGCTAAAGTATACCTACTAGGTAACTAGCTCCGATCTCGTAGCCTTAATGTTGTCCACCGTCCTGAAAACCCCCAAACTCTCCATGTCCTCCTCATGGGCCCTTTGGCCGGGCGGGTCCTGCGGGAGGCAGCTTCTTGGTTCCGATCTGGGCGGGGGAGTGCTTCTGGCCCTGGGCGAAGAATCTTGACGATGGCGTGGGGTGAGTCAGCTGCCGGGCTGGGGCTGGGGCTGGGGCTTTCGAGGCAGACTGTCGGGCTGAGGACTGGCCAAGAGGCTGCCGCGGACTCCTACCACCGATGTTGAGCGTTCCCATGCCCTGGGCGATTTGTGCAAGCGAGTTTGCCGGGGCTCTTGACGAGTTGTTGCCACCATGGCGACGCGATCCCGACGCACCACCTGGGGGGGAGGGTGATTTGTCGCGAAGCGTGAGCTCGCCCTTATCATCCATGTCGGCCCCCGCCCATCCGGCAGCATGCCTCTGTTGCCGATGCAACTCTGCTTGTTGCAGTTCGCGTTGCCGGTCCTGTTCTGCAAGGTCGTCGATATCCATCCATTGGAGGTTATCGTCAGGATGAGCAGCTTTGATAGCTAGTTGCCCTGCGACGGTACCGCAATACTCGCAGAGGTTGATGACTTTGCATGCCGGGATCGGCACGTTTTCAGAATTCACGTTCAAACCCTTGCATCCAACAACAATCATCCGAAGCGGTTGTTCGCCGCTTTCGGGGTACAGGCCGTAGTTTTTGACTTCGAACTCAAAGATGGCACTGTTCTCGGCGTGATTTCTGAAACCGGCGTAGGGCACTGACGGCGTCCCACCACGTGGGTGCCTTGTTGGGAACTTCTTCGACCATATCCTTCAACCGAACTCCCCGAGCGATCGTGCTTTGATAAATCTTGAACTGACCTGATTCGGCGACACAGAGCGTCGCAACTAGCAAGGTTCCGGCTCCGGTGACGCAATCGGGCTTCGTAGAGCGGTTGGTCCTGAGGTAGTTGTAGACATCTTCTCCGGCTCCGAAAAGTGCCCTCCAGCTCGGCCTGGCGTTTTGAACATAGTGGCCAACCCAAGTTGACTCGCGTTTCGTGCCGATTTGGCGGATGTAATTCTTCGGGTCTGGCATACTGGGGCGACAAGATGGGTACGTACAGTGAGTGGAACTGAAAATGAGAGAGTAAGGAACCAAGCAAGATGAAAACAAAGCTGCAAGGAGACACTGCTGGTAGAGACACTCGTCCGGCGAGTAGAGATTGCAAAGAGCAGCAGCTGGAATGATGCGTCCTCGGCCAGCGAGAGACGGAGGGCAAGGAGTGGTGGTATTGGAGAGAGAGATGTTGCTGAGACGGGGAGAGGGAGAGAGCCTGAGACGATCCAGACAGGCTGGGTTTATATCCACCTCTGTGCTCATGCTACCTCTCCCCAGCCCTTTGGGTCCATCCACGGCGAGGTCACCAAGGGGTAGTAGTCCAAGACAGAATTGGGGATCCTCCACGGCCACACCACCGTCTGAGACGGCCGTCGGCCGACTCGCCCCTCGCTGAGGGCGGCTGATTTGACGGCGGGCTGGTGTGCTGTCTGGCCGAGGGCGACGGTGAGGATGAGGACGAGCCGGCGAGGGACGGCCGGTCAAGACTCCGGGGATGAGAGCATTGGTGCTTATCCAAGTCAGGCTGTCCCAGATGCCCAAGTTGCCCAAAGCGACCAGCGCCTCAGATCTGGTACTCTCGAGTTCTGCTTCCAGGTTGCCCGTTGGATCCGGCTCCAAGCGTACCGTAAATACCTGAGGTACTACCTCTTAGGTCTTAGGTAGGGAGTCGGCCAGTCGGCCGGGGAGCGGCTGGAGAGGTACCACATCATACACGGTGGTCGTCTCATGCACCCTGGGCGGGCCCAGCCAGAACCCACCTGGTCCCAAGGGGAAAAGATGGAGGTTTCAAACCTTCGCTCCGACCACCTACGCCCGTACCTACCTAGGTAAGGCAAGGGTTGAAAGTTACCTAAATTAGGTGGGTGAACAAGATCGTAAGGTGGAGTTAAGATGGTGGCCTGTGCTCAATGCTCATGGTGTGTGAGTAAGGCCGATGCCCCACACGAAACCGTCCCGTCTCAACTCTCAAGTTCCATTCTAAACCAGCCAGGCCAGTTTCGCGCCCCTACCCACTTGTCCAAGGAAGGCATTGACTGCATCCGATGTGCTATTCTTCTTCGGACGGTCGCAGTTGGCCAACCGCCTTCGATGTGCCGCTGGCCGAAACAGCGAGCCAGTGAGCGACGGCATTATTACCGTTATGCGAACGCAGTGCGATCGCCACCGATCCGACGTTGGGTGATAGCGTCTGAAGGGACCTCCACGCCTCCACGCGGGCCGCGCCGTATGCTGTGTTCTGTCTGAAAAGATGTTGGTCCGTCCCAGGCTGTATTGGGCTTAATTTAGGTAAGACATTCTATTGTCACCAACTGCGGTGCTTTCTGCGCCCAACTTAGGTATGCTGCGCCGCACTGCCCGCGCCCAACAAATATCAACCTGAAACGCGCCAAAACACCAACAAACTACGAACCCAACGACCAACGACCAAAATACCAAACGCCCAACATCCAACACCCACAACCAACAACTAGCGACACGGCTACCAAGAGAAATGGAGGAATTGCCGCCGCTCTTGCGCGTCCCCCCGCCTGTCCGGCAGCGCATTTATCGTTTCGTCGGCTTGGTCTCGGCCGAAATCAACCTGCACAACGGCAAGATGCGATACGAGCCGCATGAGCGACTCGAGCGAGGCACCTTCCACGGGTTGCTGCTGTCCTGCCGCGTCATTTACGCGGAGACGGCCACTCTTCTCTACTCGGCGAACCGGTTTATCCTCCGCTATGACCCTGCCCACCCAGACCCCCTCCGGCCTTTGCACGCGTTGACTACGACGGCGCTCGCGTCCCTAACGAGTCTCATCATCATCCTCAACCAGGCTTCCTGCCACCAAGAGGAGGACGGATGGCGCCGAACCTACCACTGGTGCTGCCTCGAGGGCCACAACCTTCGTCCTTTCTGGGGTCTGGGCGTTGAGAACTGTAGGGCCATTCACCGTGACTCGCACCAACTTCCAGTCCTAGCCCGTCCGCCACGCTCCCAGGAGTCCCAGGCTGATGGCGACCTTAAGGCCAATGGCGGCGACAGCTGCACCGATGAGCTAGCCACAGCCCGGGATCTGATAGCAAAGTGGCACCTAGCCGCCGCAAGTCTCTCTCGCATCACCAGTGGCCGCCTCGAGCTCGGCTTGGTTTGCGACATTGACCCTGACCATGCGCAGGCGCCCGAGATCGCCTCCCTCGTCACGGCTCCGCTCCGCCTCATCCCCCAGCTACGAGTCTGCCGTATCCGCCTCGGCAAGACACCAGATCCTCGCCTCCAGCAGATAGCCCGGGACGGCGTCTTGCAGGCATGCCGCATCGCCCGGCCCCTTTACGAATCTCCCAAGCCGTCGTCGGCCGGGTCCCTCCGGGCCACCTTGACTGGCCTCCCACGCGAACTCCGCCTTCAAATCCTCGAGTATACCGATCTCATCATCCCAAACAGGGAGGTCACATGGAGCAGGCAGGACCACCGATATGTCACATCTGTCCGTGACTGGTTTAGCCCGTACCACCGAGACCTACTCCCATTCTTTCGCTGCATGTGCTCGCAGGCCCCTAGGAAATGGGACTTTAGCGGTTGTTTTTGCCGCCGCCGCCACGCCTCCTTTTCACTTGGCTGCAAGTGTTGGGCTCCGCCTGGACCTTCGCTATTTCTCATCTGTCGTACCTTGTGTCAGGACGCCCAGCTCACCTTCTTCTCGGGCAACCGCTTCATCGTCCACGACTACAAGGACCACCCATCCTGGGCGGTACCGTCTCTTTGCGAAGTCGAGGAGGAACCTACAGAAGAATACCAAGAACCTCCAGAACCTGGACCGCCTCCACAACAAGCCGACGATGAGTACCCAAGCGATCGTTTCGCCGCCTCCCAGTTCCTACGAGAAGTTGTCCCGGTCCACTGTCTCGCCCACCTCCGCTTCCTCGAGCTGGTCTTCCCCCCTTACCTCGCTCAGACCTGGCCTCAGGGAGACCACCCTGTGATGCAGGACTGGCACGCCACCGTCGACTGGCTCCAAGACAAGATCAACGGCCCCGCCCTCACCATCCGGCTCGTCGCGGCCAAAGTGAGCTGCGACAGTCCGAGAGTGTACAAATGGATCATCCCCGAGTCCGACGCCCACTCCATCGCGAGCGCCCACATGGAGCTTGCGCGCTCACTGAGGCCGTTGGCCCGCAACGGCCTCGCCAGGTTCTACGTCCACCTCCCGTACCTTTGGTTCTATACCGTACCAACCGATATCTGGAATCGTAACGAGAGGCACTCCCAGAAATGGCAGAGAGAGAGAGAGATCAAGGAGCGTGTCGAGCGATATGTCATGGGGGACCGCTACGGGGAGCTCTATGCGAACGGCAGGGAGGAGCCGCCGAGAAGCTACTGGGAGACCTGCTATTATGGACTGCAGTACTAGTTAAGGTACAACATCCATGTACATAGGTACCTTAGGTACATACCGTAAGACTGACTTTGCGCCCCGATGTTTTGACCTGCCCTGCCGTGACAGGGTCTCTTTCTCAGACAACAGGCCATCGACAGGAACGCTCATCGGAGCGTGTTTGTTGGCGACCAGGCCCCAGTTACAGTAAACCATGCACCGATGCCCCTGGGTCACATCACGACTCCACCCCCCTACAAAAGCAGCGCAGCCTTCAGAAACCCGAGCTAGAGTGCCTGCCGTACCTTGGTTTCTCATCGGGATAGTCTCGTCGTCTACCCCCTGGAGATTCCGCTCCTCCATGGCATCGCTGCCACGGCCCAGGGGTTCAGAGCCGTCCTTGACCTGAACCATCTCGTTCGATGGGTCGGGGTTCGATACTGTCATGTCCGGCTCCGCAAGGGCTACTATCAATGACGCGCCTGACATGGACAGGTACTTACGGTCGATGGCCTCGCGACATGCTGCTGCTACCCCTCAACACCCTGGAGGACGCCCAATGCATGCCCGTTTGGAGCCTTTTCAAGGGGAAATGAGCAGACATATAATAGGCTACCTAGTATTTTCCATTATTTAAATCGACGACAACACGAAAGCTTTGGTTGGAGTTACTTAGGCGTTGCTGATGACCGCAACCTGACAGGACGCCCAAGCGGCCGGCACGCCCTGGTGCCGTGGTCAATACCAACTGCCTTGGCATCCACCACAGCAGCCTCGGGAGTGTATGGTATTAATGCCCTGTCCAGGCCAGCGCCGTTGGTTTCTCGACTACATATTACCGAGTTCAAAGCCCACAGACCGCATCTCAAGCCCGTCAAAGCTACCTACAAAACAAACACGACTCCTCCACCCCATGTCCGAAACACTATGCCCCCGCCACCACTCCCAATTACAGAGCCAAGTCAAGCCTCAAGCAAACACATCCAGTATAGCAACATGAACCATCTGTCCGCCACGTGAAGCAAGCACCCTCTCGCGTCCCCAGACTCCACCCAAACCAACAGCAACCTCCCCCATTCTCACCCTCTCAAAGCGCCTCAATAGCCCTCAACAGCACACCCACCCCACTCTCCTCAACCTCCTCCTCCCCGCCACTCCTCAGCAGCGCCGCCACATCACTCAGCACCCCAAGCGGTATATAACACCCCTCCCTGGCCCTCTCCAGACTCTCCCTCAGCCGGCTCGTATGCTCCCACTCCCTCGCCGCCACCTCAGCCCTCTCCACCACCCTCCCCGGTATCCCACACATGGCCGCGCAGTGCATGCCAAACGACCCCTCCGCAACCCCCTCCTCAAGCCGATACAGAAACGTGACCCGCCTCCTGTCCGCATCGACATCGATCCGCATCCTCCGCGCGCCCACCTCCGGGTGGTGAGCAAACTCGGCCGCCAGGCTGTGGTAGTGGGTGGCGAAGAAGCCGACGCAGCCGACGTGGGACGCGACGTGGTGTAGCACGGCCTGGGCGACGGCGACGCCGTCGTACGACGACGTGCCGCGGCCGAGCTCGTCGAGGATGACGAGCGACCGCGGGGTCGCCTCGGAGAGCATCTTTTTCGTTTCCGAGAGCTCGACGAAGAAGGTGCTCTGCGCCGCAAAGATGTTGTCGTTGGCGCCCAGCCGCGACATGATGCGGTCGATCGGGGTGAGCGTCGCTGACGCGGCGGGGACGTGGCAGCCGATCTGGGCCATGATTACGGCGATGCAGGACTGGAGAGGTGTCAGTCATGTTGGTGGGACTAATAGGCAAATACGGGTTGGAGCTTACCATGCGCAGGATGGTCGACTTTCCGGCTGCATTGGCGCCTGTGAGGAGGTTGATCTTGGCTTCGTCGCCGCCGAGCTTGATGTCGTTGGGGATGAAGTCGGCGACCGTGTTGATCATGCAGGGGTGGCGGAGCTCGTTGAACTCGACCACGCTCCGCTCGTCGTCGACAAACACGGGCCGGCAGCTGGGGACGCCCAGGGCGGCCGACGACTTTGCCAGGCTGATGAGGCAGTCCAGCTGGGCAATGATGCGGATCGCCTGCAGCCAGACCTCGTAGTCGACGTCGAAGCGCTTGAAGAAGCGCGACGCCACTTCCTTGACAATCTGCGAGTGCGTCTCCTCGGCCTCCTGCAGCTCGCGCACGAGGTCTTCCAGCTCCCTGTAGTAGTACCGTTTCACCGCCGCCGTCGCCGACATCTGGCGCCAGCTCGAAGGAACCTTGACCGACTTGGGGACCTCGATCTGGTAGATCTCCTTGCCGACATCGGTGAACTTGACCGTCTTGCACCGGAGAGCCGTCTTTTGCCGGTCGAGCAGCGCGTGGAGTTCCCCCTTGATCCGCTCAATCTCGTCTTGGCTGCTGTCAAAGTCCTCCTCGATGCCCCTCTCGGGGATCAGGATCTTGCCGTCCCGAGCCTTCTTCCTGTCGAAGGCAGTCTCCCAGAAGCCCAGGGGCTCCTTGAGATCGGGCATTGCCGCGATGAGCCTGTCGACTAGGCCGCTGCCGCCGCCGAATGCACTCAAGAGGCCCATGGTGTAGTCGATCTGCTCGAAGCCCTCGAGAACTCGGACGAAATCCTCAGGTCTGCAAGCACCAGCGTGGATGCGAGAGAGGAGTCGTTCGAGATCAGGCATCTTTACCATCTGAGACGAGAACTGCTGCAGAATGCCTCGGTCTGCATTCAGCATGTCGACTGCATCGAGCCGCTCGTTGATCTTTTGGATGTTGCACAGAGGATGGCAGACCCACTGCCGAAACAGTCGCTTGCCGAACGGCGTGATGCACCTGTTGAGCAGATTGAACAGGGTGCCCTCGGGACCGCCGTTGGCCGTGTTGGTGAAGATCTCGAGATTGATCAGGCTTTGGCCGTCCAGGATCAGAGTACCGTTCCGGTGGATGGGGTGGTACCACCCGAAGTTGCCCTGAGACAGGAGATTCTGGTCGAGCTTCAGGATGCGGAGATAGTAGGTCAGGCCTCCGAGAGCCGACATTGCCTGATCTTTGCTCTTGGCCTCGTCGAGCTTCTTGGGCCACACTTGCTCCTTGCCCTCGTCCGGAGCAAAATAACCGCTACAGTCCAGCTCGCGTCTGGCGTGGTCGGCGTCCCAGAACTCGGATCCCGGCCTGAGGTAGTTCCAGATGGTGGTTGGTCCAGTGTTGTTCTTGAGGATGCGTAGCGCCTTGGTGGAGAGGCGGGACTTCTCCAGGACTAGCTCGCGGGGAGAGATCTGGGCGACAAAGGTCTCAAACTTGGTCAAGTCGATGTCGTCCTCAAACTCAGAGAGGAGAAACTGGCCCGTGGCAGCATCGACAAAGGCAATCCCGAAGGCGGGCTTGTCGTCGACCGTCGACTCCTTGATGGCAGCACAGTACGTGGCCATGTCGTCCTGGAGCATGCTGCCGTCCACGAGCGTGCCGCCAGTGAGAATGCACGCGAGCTCTCTGCGGATGATCTTGTCGGCCTTCTTGTCGGCCTTCTTGGCGCTGGTCTCGCGCTCGCGCATCTCCTTGCCCAGGGCGGACTCCATCTGGTCGACCCGCGCCACCTTGTAGCCCTTGGCCACGAACTGGTTGACCCACAAGTCCAAGGAGCTCTCGGGGACGCCGACCATGCGCATGTTGACGCGGTCGGTGAGCTTGAGGTCGAACAGCTGGTGCCCGATGGTGGCGTCATTCTCGTAGAGCTCGTAGAACTTGCCCTTCTTGAAGAAGACGACGGTATCCCACAGCTTCTTCTTGATGTCCCAGTACTGCTTCTCAAACGGCGAGAAATTCTTTTCGGCATGCGGGGGAATGTAGATGGACGTTGGGTCGAAATCGGGGTGACCAGGAGGGTTCTTGTTGCTGTCCAGAATGTTGGCCAGCCACGGGTATCGCTCTTCGGGCTCCTTTGTGTGTGGCTTGGCCTTTTGTTTCGGGCCTGTTGACTTTGGTGTAGGAACGAAAGCTCGGGCGGCTGGCTCGCTGGGCTGGACATTGTCTGGGTCGTACTTCCACTTCTGGGCAGTTGAAGTCGAAGGGGGTATGTCCTCCATGTCCTCGTCGTCGTCTGCTGGCAACGAGCGTGGGTTCGGCGAGGAGGAGAGATTGGATTTCTTGCGCGGGGCTGTGGGCTTGCTTGCCGGCCGCTTCCTCTTCTTGGACCTCAAGGGGACGTCCGAGTCGTCCGAGGCCACGAAGTCGGCGAGGTCATCTGAATCGGGTTGTCAGCGAAGCGCTTGTGAGACATGGACATAGATACGTACCATCGTCATCCTCAAAGTCGTTGGGCGCAGCCTGGTATGCCTCCTCTTCGTCTTCATCATCCGGAACCGCGGCGCGGGAGGGGCGCTGTTTGCTCCGCCTCGGCTTCATCGTCGCAAAGACAGCGTCCTCGTCCTCGTCGGAGGACTCAGCATAGTTGACGGCTTTCTTGGCCTACAAAACCATGTTAGATGGTGAGGGTGGCAACAACACTGGGATCCATACCTTCCGGGACGGACTGCTGTGCAGGGCTGCCTTGGCCCCGACGGTCGCCGTCAGAGCAGGAGTGGTGGGCGAAGTGGCATGGATGCCGGTCACCTTCACGGTGTCCGCGGCCCTGTTCTCCTGGGAGCTCGAGGGCTCAATGGCGTCGCTGCTGGGAACCGGAGTGGCTTTGGTGGTGCGTCTCTGGACCAGCATCGAGTTGGCCCGAGTCGTTTCTTTCAGGCATTGCGGCGACGAGTCCCTCGTGTCTGTCGTGGATGTGGGTTTGGTGGATGGCGTGGGACTGGCGCCATTCGAGGCGTCAGCTACGCCCTTCTTAGAGAAGAAGCCGAGAATACTCTGCTGCTTGCCCGTCGACGGTGCCTTCTTTACCGTGGATGGCGTCTTCGCAGGCGTTCGCGCAGTAGTGGCTGCTTTCTCCCCCATCTTGATTGCTCAACACCTTAGCACCAATAATACACAAACTCGCGTAAAGATTGACTACAACAAATGGAGCAGCGGGAATTGGGAGGCGGTGGTGTTGTCGACCACTTTGGTCAGGACTTGGGCATTGGAGGGTTAATTGGAAGACGCGAAGAATCGCGGTGCAGCGTCGAGCGCGTTCTCGCTTGAGCCTGGGATACAGGGGTTAAGGCCCACAAGCGGCCCCACTTGTGCCCTGACGACTCCTCATTCCTCATCAGCGTGGGCTGTGGAGTTTCCATCGAACCAACTTCAACCGCTTCCTTCCATCCAGCCTGATGAGTGCATGGCTGGCAATCCAACGGACCGCTGCGTGATCATGACATGTCCAGGATGTTGCGATGCCCTCGAAATATATTATTCCGGGCGCTGATTTACCCGGGTTCTTGAGAACGCCATGCTCTCCGCATCCCAGATCAGGCTCGGTCCACTCGCTTTACCACAGTGCTGACCTCCTGCTTGGACCCGTGCAAGAGTAGGTACGGTATGGCGATGATACAGGCGTGTACAGTCCAGTCCCTCTTGATATTGGAAAGAGAATAACTTGATTAAGGAAGTGGAGGAATTGGTCATGATGTGGAAGTCGGGAAATCCGAAAGGAGAGGTCGCCCAAAGCTAGGCCGGTGTTTGCTCCGGTGTTTGCTTGTGGTCCGCCTCTCCAAGGTATTGTATTGTACAATACAAACTCCGTCATGTGAGAAATTCCACATCATTTGTGAATGTCCAAGGGTGTGTGGCCTTGAGTAACTGATAAGCCCGCGGGCAATATTCGTATGGGTAAATTCTTGACGGCTGCGAAGCTCGATCATGGAAGTATTGGATGGAATGCAACGGGCTGCTTTCAGCTGCCTGCAGCGCCTGTCAGCTGCCTGGATCCACCGTCGGCTTCCCCAAATTCCCCAACTGCCCTGTGGGTTCAACGGCCTCGGCAACTCCCCGCAACGCGACAGCACCGCGACAGCAGCAAAAGGCGGGGATTGCAGCGGTCGAAAGCCACAACCGTTGCGCCTGCGGTTGCGGTTGCGCAAAGATGGATCGGTCGGACAGTGTCGTTGTTGCTGCCCCGGCAACGGATGTCAATCGCGAGTCTCCCAAGGACCAAAATAGCCGCCGGGCAGCGGCCTGTCTTGTGTGCCGCCGATCCAAGATCCGATGCGAAAAGGGCCGCCGCCAGAACGACGATCGCTGCCAGCGTTGCGTCCAACTGGGCGTGCAGTGCGTGCGACCGGACTTCCACGTCGGGCGCCGGAAGGGCGTCAAAAAGTACTTGAGTTCCGTCCCCTGCCTCGATTCATAAGTCTTGAGTTGCACGACTGCTGACCCCGTTGTAGCAAGCGCACAGGCTTGGAGAAGGCGCTGCATCAGGTGGAGCAGGCCCTGCGACGGACATCCTCGAGCACCGAGGCGGCCAAGATCGTCTCGGATCTCAAGTCTCTGCTCGGCCCCGGACCCCATGGCTCATGGTCGCCCATCACCGACAGCCACGACCCGACTGGCGCCACCACCGCGGAACCACGCCGGGCCTCGAGGCAGAGCGACATCCTGCTCCCCGACGCCTCGTCAGACGCCGGCGACAGCTCTGCTTCGGACCAAGACGCCATGAGCGGGCCGCCCGAATCCACCCCTTCGCAGGGCCACGCTGGCGAGGAAAGCCTCGCCGTCGACGATGCCGAGAATCCTCTCCAGCTTCTCGCCCGCGCCTCGGATCTGCATGTCTCACCAAAGCCGGGGGCCGACCACGTGGCGGCCGAAGCCCTGTCTCACCCCCGGACGCGGCAGAGCAAGCAGAGCGACAAGATCCCCGAGGTCGAAAAGTTCTTCAAGCTGAGCCAGTTCAGCCTCGACACGGGTCCGGACCTGGACCCCATCAACCTTGGCCTGCTGACCGTCGAAGAAGCAGACACGCTCTTCAGCTTCTTCCACCACAACCTCGCTCACACCCGCTGGGGGCTCGACCCGGCCCTCTACACGGCCGCCTTCACCCGGTCCCGGTCCGCCTTCCTCTTCACCTCCATCGCCGCTGCCGCCGCCCTCTTTGTGCCCTCGGTCGGCGCCCTGTCGCGGCGCCTCTCCAACCACTGCAAGACGCTGGTCAACCGCATCATCCTCGACCGCCACCGCTCCGTCGAAATCGTCCTCGCCTTCATGGCCAACGTGCCCTGGATGTTTCCCGGCAAGCACAGCACCGACGACGAAACATGCTGGTATGTGTCCATGGCCACTACCATGGCGCTGGATCTGTCGCTGCACAAGATCCTGGTCCCGGTCGGCTCGCTTCGCGACGGTCCCGACGGGCGGGGAGGGGGCTTTGGTGGGATTGCCAGGGCCGATTGCATCGATCCCAAAGTTGCCCTAGCCCTGGATGGGTTTGGGGATGTGGATCCGAATTCCGAATTGGGGTCGAGGTTGTTGAGGAGGCGGGAGAGGTGCTGGATTGCCTTGTTTGTGCTGGAGCGGGGGTGAGTCTTGAGCTGCGAGCCTCGGGTTGCGCTTGGCTGACGAGCTTAGGATGTGCCTGGCGAGAGGCCGCTGCTACACGGTGCCCGTTACCCCTATTCTGAGGGGCTGCGATCAGTGGCATTTGTCAAGCATCGCGGATACCATGGACGGGCATCTGGTGTCCATGGCAGTCTTGCGCCGGGACTTGGTAGGTCGACAGACTCTCGGGCAAGCCATGAGATGAATGCTGACCCATGCAGGACGAGTTATTCTCGTCTATCCGGACGCTTTGCGACGAATCGCGCGACGGCAGGGCTGACGGCGCCATGGTTGCTCGGTCTATCCAGATGATGGTGGAAAAGTTCTTTGACGAATGGCATGCCAAATGGGGCATTTCCATCGGCAGCGGGCCCCAGCATCGCCTCCCACCCTATGTGCAAATCCTTGTCACACACACCCGCCTGTCCATCTACAGCACCGTCATCAACCACCCGACGGCCCCGACCGAAGTGCGCCACTTCTTCCACGCAGCTGGCCTATCATCGGCGCTCAATGTCATGCGCATGGCTATCCAGGGTGAAGGGCAGCTATCCAGCATGCCGAACAACACCGCCATCATGATATCGTTTGCAGCTTGCTTCGCCCTGCGGCTTAGCGGCCAGTTCGCGGGCAACTCGAATCTAGCGCCCAGCGTCCGCACACTGATCGAGGAAACGGCTGAGGTCCTGGAGCGGATCGGCTCGACCACGGAGCACCGTAACGGCATGTCGACATTGTATGGCAAATACCTCAAGAATATCGTCCAAAAAGCGGCAGCCGCCGTTCCCGCCCCCGCCGAGACAGCTGCGAGGCCGCGCACAGGGACACAGCCGGAGCCTCTTCTACCACACCACGCCGCGGATGCGTATGCCCGGCGACACAGCACTCGCGCTAGCTTCAGCGTGGCTGGCGCCATGCGCCCCAGCCCACCTGTCTCGGGCTTCATGGAACCGCCTCCCTGGTCGGAGCCGGTTCAGTTCTCGTCCATGTCGGACGACCAGATCGTCGAGGCGCTCAGCAGGGTCAACAACGAATTCGACCCCGCTCTCAGCATGTATCCGTGGGACGACGCTGCCGCTCTGGACTGGCTCAATTGGTCGAGTTTACCCGACTTTGGTACATGACGAGACCTAGACTCAATAAGCTAATAGGTGGTCAGACGGGTCCTGCTGACACAACCCGCTATTCTTGGTCTACCATCAGGCTATTCCGCGAGCTGGTCCCGCGCCGGTTGCATTGACCAGGTCTTGCAGCTTCTTCGTGATGATGAATGTCAAGACTCTGTGCGGTCTGTCCAATCGGTGTCTGAAGATGGAGGGCTCGAGTCGACGTACGTCATTCTCAACCAAGCTGGAGTCCACCCCTTCATGAACAAACCAAGGCCTTTTGAGACTCAACCCGTCTCGGACGACCCATAGCATCACCCGAGCGCCGACCAACCCCAACAAAGCCTCGAAAAGCCGCTTGGCTGTTTTCCCGCGGGCCCTTTCGCGGCACTTCGGATCCTGCTCTTGAGCACATCAGCCGGGGCACATGCCGTTGTCGCCACGGCGCCCGCAATGAGTGAGGCAAGCGTGTGCGTGCGATGTCGGCTTGCAGTGGGGTTCGCGAGAGGAGGACTCGTTGTACAGTCGTATGTCTGTCGCTCTCAGGTCGGTGCCGAGCCGAAGTCAGACCAGCTCGAACTCTGCAAACATGGTGGCGGCTTACGGGGCGGGGCGAATTGGAAGACGTCTTTGCTTTCCTATATATCGCTGGTGAGCTTTCATGTTTTCTCGAGAAAGAGGCAGGGGGCGGAGGTGTGGGGGGGGGGGAGTTACTCATGAGCACGCTCCTGACAAATGCTGGCAGATAATCCCCTGCTCAACAGTCTGGTGCCTTCCTCCTTGCTGGTGCGGTATAACCCCGCCACGGCGTCAAAGTACTAGAAACTCTGGGCGCTTGGCTTGGCCGCATGGCCTGTCGCTCTTGGCGGGAGCGGGGGCTGTACAGGCCGAGGCGGGGCTGTCGAGTACGTGGACTGCCGGAGGATGGATGCCGTGAGGCCGGACTAGGCTGAGAAGATGACTACGTCGAGGCAAGGCAAGGCGAGACGTGTCAGCTGACAGATGGTGAGAATGGGGAGGGAGAGAGGGGGGCGATTGACAGTTGGTCGGGGGTTTGACTGACCGTCGCGGAGGGTGAAACGGTACGGGTTGAGAGCATGGGAGAGCGGGTCTGGAGGACTTGAGAATCTGGGTGGTGGTGGCGGAACACCAGTCGAATGTCGGCTTGAGAGGAGGTGCAGATGGTTGGCCTATTACTCTGTGAGATTTAGGAGACGGGTTGGGCAAGTGTGTCAGGGCGATGTGGGTTGATATGGATGGCCAAGTCAGGGTGGGCCAAGGTACTGAAGCGGACTGCCATGGCTGCCGCTCTCCTGCCGGGTGGTGTATAGTCGTCGGGACACCTCTCTGAAGCAGGGAGGCACAAGTTCAGCCTGAGGGAGAGGGCTCGCCCAACCCATAACGGCTACTTGGGTTCCTTGGGTCCGGCCAATGCTCCGCTTCGGCCAAGCTCCCTCGAGAAAACGCTGCCCCGCAAGACACGTTGAGCACAGGAAGTGGGCTTTGTTCAACCCCCGGCGGGAAGCTGGGGTACCTAAGCGCCCAGTTTGGAAATAAAGTACACAGCTGCCAGTCCCCGAGGAGAGCTTCCGGGCAGGGTGTGATCACGGACGAGCACAAGTCCGCGCCTTGATCTGAGACCCTGAATTTTGGCGCCGGCGCCCGAGGCACGGAATACGCCCGAACAGATACACGGGCTTCAACGGGGCGGGCCGGTATAACCGTTCCCTTCGAGGAGGGCTTGTTTGGAGCACTTGCTCCTGAGTGGTTACAACTCTGTCTGCTTCATGCCCTATCTAGGGAACCGATGCACATGAATTGGACCCCAGCATCTCTATGCAATGACAGGACGGAGTTTAGTGCCCGCCTTATATACCTTTGCTTCACTGGCGATGTTTTCCCGTCATAAACCCTAGGTCCGCATCATGGAGCGATGACAACAAACAGCGTCAGGGGTTGAGGGTCCACCCCTTAGAGTCGTCTGTCGACGCGCTCGGCCGCATTTCTAGACGCCGAATGCCAAGAGTTCAAGCCTCGGTCGTTTGCCACGGACAGCAGGGATGCTCTCAGTGGGTTTCTCACCTGCCGATCACTCACTCCGAAGCTCCCATGAATATGATGCGATAAACCTGGGCAGAGCAGGCCAGTTGAGGCGAGCCAAACAGATCTGGGAGCCGGGTCTTTGGGTCGGGCACGGGATTGTCTCAAATATTGAGGTTGTCTACTCTTCGCTTGACATGACAACAGTGACGAAAGAGTCTGATACCTTGATAAAACTTAACAAGACGACAGACATGTCGAAGCTCTCCCCCTCCCTGAAGGCGCTCATCAACGCGCCCTTTGCGCGGCCAGGCCAGGCTCCCGCGCCACAGCACATCCGCGACGTCTACACGCGCATCGCCCGCGAGGCGCGCGAGCGCAAGTATGGCGAGCGCCCCTGGGTGACTCTCTCCGTAAGCCCTCCCTCCCCCTTTCACGAGTCATCCCCGTCCCCCAATACAGAACCAAACTTATCGCCACTAACACCTCCTCCTTCACAAAGGCAGCAGCAACATTCACCCTCAACTCCCCAGCCTCCCTCCTCATCCTGCACGACCTCGCCTCCTCCTCCTCACAACAGTCCCAACCCCAACCAACCACCCTCACCCCGCTAGCCACAGCCGAACTCGTCCGCGCCATCGGCCTAAAATGCATCTCGTTCAACGGCATCCCGCGCACCATCAACTCCCTCGCCGCCTTCCGAGCCGGTATAGCCCACCACCCCTGGTCCGCCTCCCTCTGCACCACCCCCAGCCGCACCCCCCTGACCCCGGACACCCTCCCGGGGGTCGCAGACCGCGGCAGGCAGCTGTGGAAGAGCGTCTACACGCCGCTGGACGAGAAGCTCGAGGCCAGGCTGGCCGAGAGCCATCCTGATTTGCCGGGGGTTATTCTGGGGTGTCACTATGGGCCGCTTTTGGCTGATCCTCCCTTTTCTTCTTCTGTTTCTGATGGTTTTGATGGGGGGGTTGAGGAGGGGGAGGGGGGGAGGGATAGTAGTAGGGGGCTGGGGAGGGTGGGGAGGAATCTGACGAGTATTGTGGCGGTGGCGTGTTTGAGGGCGCAGACTGGGGTCGGGCCGCAGGTGCTGTCGCATGTTTTTGGGTTGCAGAAGGGGGTTGAGCAGGGGTTGCATTGGGAGGAATTTGATGGTGGGGCTGGTAAGGGGGGGAGGGAGGAGGCTGAGGGGGTGGAGAGGCTGGCTGGGGATGAGGGGTGTGAGTGGTTGTTGAGGAGTGTGGATGCTATCGCTGAGGCGATTGGGGGTGTGTTTGCGAGGTGGGAGGGGGGAAGTGAGGGGGAGGGGGAAGGGGAAGTGTTCAAGGCGAAGTTGTAGGATGAGGTATGACTTGTGTGGTACATACAGGTCAGGGACTGAGGGCGGTAGAACGTATCTCTTTTTCATTGTTGCTGGGTTGGTATATACGGCTGACCGCTGGACCTGTACTTCAACAAGCGATTAGCTGACTTTGAGGCCCGACTGCGAATGCCCTCGTTAGCTGACGGCCAAGGCGCGAACAAGACTGAAGGGAGCATCATCCACAGGGCCAGCAACGATATCTACCGGAGACTCAACTCGAGGAAGAACGGCAGGGGTCAACCACGAGCCTTCGGACCGCAGAAGCCTACAGCAGTGGAAACAGCCGCCATCACAATCGCAGATTGGACAGGGGGGACAGCCGATACAGACAGGGTGGTGCAGGAGGCTTGGGAGGAGAGGTGGCTAAAGGAACGGGATGGCCGAGCAGTCACAAGGCCAGCCGATGACTTCGATCACCAGCAGGAGACCCTATTCAAAGACAAAACCCTAGAGGCACGAGGGCTTAAGCAAGGCGAAAAGCTCGCTGCTGGTCTAGATCCGAACTAGGGCGATAGGCCTTCGGGATTTCCTCTTCAAACGGGGCGTTCCAGAGGTCTTGACGCTCAGCTGCGAGTGTGGGGAAGGGCGAGAGATTGTCGAACACCTGGTGATGTGGTGTGGAGCTGGAGCTGGAGCTTGCGGTCTGATGCCCCGTCTTTCGAAGGCCAGGAGGCCTTCTCTGTTTGTATTTGCAGGCTCAGTCACTGATCGTTTCCTTGACTTTCGATATGGGTTTTTCATCCGGCCTGCAAGGGTACGGTTTTCCTGTATAGTAAATAGTTGAAGGTCCGGCACGCCGCAAGGGCATAGCGGTGTAGGAATAATAATATATACGGCTGAATAGTATATATTCAAAGACATGAGGGCACACTGATCGAGAAACACAGTGTATATGCTACCTCCTGGAACCTCACTCCATAGCCTTCAAGTCCTCGGCCACCGTGAAGGACGCATCCGTCTTGCTCCTCACCTCCTCCACGTCCACGCCCGGCGCAACCTCCGTCAGAGTCAACCCCCCACACCTCCGATCGACCTGAAAAACGCACTGCAATCCGTCAGCATCACACATGTTGTCTCTCACCATATCTGCACCCAAACCCACCAGATCGGTGATGATGGTGCTGACCACCCGCGCGCCCGTCAGCGGCAGGCTGCACGTCTGCACGACCTTGCTCGTCCCGTCCCTGGCCACGTGCTCGGTGGCCACGACAATCTTGGTGCTGTCCGGGTCCGAGACGAGGTCCATAGCCCCGCCCATGCCCTTGAACACCTTGCCGGGGATCATGTAGTTGGCCAGGTCGCCGGCGGCGCTGACCTGCAGGGCGCCGAGGACCGACACGTCGACGTGGCCGCCACGGATCATGCTGAAGGACTCGGCTGAGTCAAAGGTCGCTGCCCCCGGGACGAGGGTCGTGGTTTCTTTGCCGGCGTTGATGATGTCCCTGGGGGTGTTCTGTAAGTCATGGCGTGGCGCAGATGAAGAAGAGCAGGGGTGGCTTACGGGTCAACGGCGTCAGGCAGCGGGTAGTCTCCCATGCCGAGGATGCCGTTTTCGGACTGGATCCAGACTTGCTGGCTTGGTGGGAGGAAGGAGGGTGCCAGCGTGGGGATGCCTGTGTTGGTTCAGCCCGAAGCTCTTGGCGGTTTCAGAGAAAGCAGATGCGTACCAACTCCCAGGTTGACATAGAACCCGTGCTTCAGTTCCTTTGCCGCCCGTCGCGCGATGCGGTCCCTCCGAATCTGAGCTTCTCCCTTCGCCCTGGGCTCCTCGCTCTCCCCAACCGGCCGTGTCTTGAGAATCTCTACCAGCGAGGGCTGCGTTGCCGGGACGATTCGGTCGATGAAGATGCCCGGCAGGTCGACGTCGTTGGGGTCGATCTGGCCTACTTCGACAATGTTCTCGGCCTCCACGATGGCGAGCTTCGCCGCCTTGGCCATCAGGGGCGCAAACGACTTGGTCGTGTACCTGCGGACGTCAGAAACAAGGCTATAGGAGAAAGACCGAACCCACTGACCGGAACCTGCAGTTTCCCGCTATGTCCACCTTCCACGCTCGCAAGATGGCCACATCACCATGCAGCGCCGTCTCCATCAGATATCTCCGGCCGTCGAATATCCTCGTCTCCCGCGGCTTGCCGAACTCGACCACATTGCCGTCGGCATCGAACCGAACCGGGATTGCGCCGTCCTGCACGAGCGTTTCTGTCACCTGTCAGACCAAAGAACCCAGATATGTCATGTCATGTCCACTTACGACCACCCGTCGGGGTAAAGAAGGCGGGAATGCCGCTCCCCGCCGCGCGGATCCTCTCGGCCAGAGTCCCCTGGGGGCACAGCTCGACGGCAATCTTGCCAGTGAGATACTGGCGCTCCAGCTTCTTGTTCGGCCCCAGGTACGACATGATCATGCGATCCACCTGCCCGTTCTCCGTGAGGAGCGCCAGCCCGCCGCGCCCTTCGGCGCCCGCATTGTTGGAGACGCAAGTGAGGGAGCGGAGAGACTCAGGCCCCCGGTTTCGGAGTGCCGCGATCAGGGTTGCTGTTTTGTTTGTTTTATGTCAGCTAGCTGCTCTTCTGGGCTCCAAATGGGATTTGGGGGTGTATCTGATCTCACAGGCAACACCACACAGACCAAACCCCGAACTCAGGACCACCGAGCCGCTCTCGATGTCAGCGACCGCGTCATCGGCGCTCTTCCACAGCTTCGAACCGCCTCGGTTGACTTGAGGGACAACCGCCGACCTCTGCCTTGTCGAATGTGAGAAGCTTTTGTGAGTGAAGTCGAGGTGTAACCTGACTCCCCACGCCGCCCTCGCCGTCTCCGATCTCCCATCGGGCCTGACAGCAGCTAGTCGCACGTGCAACTTTTCGGAAAAGGATTGTCTCGCCAGCACGGGTGCTCTGTGCCTCAGCATATGTTGAGCAACGCCAGCCATCCTGACTGGCGACTATCCAAAAACTCCCGTCGGAAACCGTAATAATCCTTGGCCCGGTGTAACAGGAACATCGTGCATCTTGTTTTCTGTACGCGGCTACAAGCCATGCCAGGAGGGCCCGGAGCCGCGGGTTCTTGTTCTGCGACCGGATCGGCGCCAGGGAATGCGTCACAGTGGGCTCCCGCCGGAAGCCAAATTTGGCGCCGGGCTTCCTTCCGCGGGGTTTGCTCGGGGGCCCATCTCGGCCTGGAAGTTCTGGAAAACGGTGTTTTGGAGGCTTTTGGAACCCCCGGCGCCACGTGCAAATGATTGCCGCCAGTTGGAAAAGTCGGGTATGGATGCACTGACCTCGCTAACCTTCCACTTGGAACAAACAAAAAAAAAGAACAGATACTGAGCTAAAACATTGTAAAAGTCGACGCGAGTCGGATTTGAACCGACGCCTCCGAAGAGATATGATTTCGAGTCATACGCATTAGACCGCTCTGCCATCGCGCCTTTGACGGGTAAATCCAGTCGAGTTAGGCATTCATGAGGAGCGAGTTGCGGGGCTGTGGAGTCGCTAAATCGACAAAAAATTCCGCAAAAGTAAAGCGTGATCCGATCCAGGCTTGAACTGGAGACCTTCAGTGTGTTAGACTGACGTGATAACCAACTACACCATCGGACCTTAACTGATTGCTAGTTCTTGCTTGTTATGCGCTAATTTAACTCTTTTCATTTTGGCGGCCACTCGCTCCCGCTTCGCCCGTTGTAAAACCAACTACACCATTCACCATTGGGCCTTAGTTTTCGCTTGGAACTGGCTGCACATCTCTCTTTACAAAATGACCTATCCTGTACGCAATTGCGGTCTTGCCTTGCCTTGTCGTGCAACGTTGATCGTGATGGTGTCAACCCGGGTCCGATGCGTGTGGGACCCGTCTCGGTGACGTTCCGGACCAAGCCCGCCCCACGCCGACCACGGGACGGAATGACGGGGAAGCCAATTGACGGGTCTGTGCAAGGTCCTTTTTTCGGCCGCCGACCACAAAGTGACCCGAACACCGTCGACTTCTTGGTCGGAGAGGTCGCAGGTCTGCTGTGGCCGCTGCAAGGGGCTGCTCAGCGTCACACGGTCATAGCGCGGGGCCCTACTCGGCAACAATTCCTCACCCGACCTTCAATCTCCTACCTTTTGGCCGTTTTAGCTCCTCTTCAAGGCCTTGTTTTGCGACTCCCGATGCAAAGTTGCGGCGGCTAAGCTGGGGAAGCCCGCCCTTCCTGAAACACGTACACTGACAGCTGCCATTTACCAATCCCGCAATCAAGGCCGGGACCACGAGGTCGGCTTTCAGATCTACGGGGTTTTGAATCGTTTGGTGTTTGGTGGTGTGTTTCTCGCCATGTAGTGCCACCCAGTGTGCTCGTCGGTTGACCTGTCATGGTGCAAGTAGCTCGTACCCTCCACTCGGGTTTGAACATACTTAAATAGCTGGACAAGCCTCTCAAATCCGAGTCTTATCCTCACTCACCTTCGCTTCATCCCATCATCCATCGGCCATGCCTCGGGGATGTCCTTCCTTCGAATCCCATTCTCCCCGGGCTGAGCCCTCTCCATTCGTTACTGCCAATTAGCTCGCACAATCTCATCCACTCCTCGTAATCATGCAGCCAGCATCCCTCGTCACCCTCAATCCAGGCATCGCCTCAGCAACAGCCTCGCCTAAACGCCATCCCCAGGTGGCGCCGCCATACCTCAGGTCATGCAAAACTTCAACTTGACCATCTGGGGCGCTGGTGTGTCAACTAGTTGGCTCCGGGACTGGGATGACGTGGCTGAGGGCCTGATGAGACGCGCACCTACTTTGCGGGAAGTTTGGGCCGAGGAACGTGGAGCGTAGTAGCTCCATCTGTCGTTTCTGCCTTCATTCGCTCCTTCCTCGACATCATCCAATGCTGTTGGTCTTCAGCTCCGAGTCCTGCACATGAGACACGCAAGACGCTCGCTTCAAAAACACCCGTACACAACGTTCGCTTCCATTCTTACAAGAAAACTCGCTTCTTGCGCCCCTTAATCGTTCGCTTTTTACACATCATTCGTTTCTTGTACAACATCCACTTCTTCTACGACACCTGCTGCTTAGTTGACATTCACTTCCACACGACACTCGCTTCTTATATTGGCACTCACTTCCAATTCGACAACCGTTGCCGACCACAGTCCTTGTCAGGGGGGCAGGATACACCACGCTCCTTTCGGTCATTCCTTCAACTCCAGTATACTGCGAGCCGCTAGGCAAAGGCGTTCTTTGCATATACTACAGCAGTTGCATTGTCCGGCGTTGCTTGCGGCTGGGATAGACTCATTCTTTCTTCTTTTGCACAGGCGCCCGGTGTTGGTGTCAATTGTGGTTGAATCTTTTCGAAGTCTCGGCAAGGCGCACAGTGCCGCTTTGGGAACCAGACCGGGTCATTTCACCACAGTCAATCTCTCTACCTTAGCTTTCTTCGGTCCCTCAGCATTCTTTCCTCAGTACATGTATCCTTGCTGCGGTACTCGGCTGCTTTCTTGTTTTTCTCTGCTCAATCTTTCAAAATCTGTTCACTTCTTGCCACTCCTTTGTGCACTTCTTGTCACTCCTTTGTTCACTTCTTGTCACTCCTTTGTTCACTTCTTGTCACTCCTTTGATCACCTTTAGTCACCCATTCAGAAGCCCGAGTATTTTTCCTTTGCTTAAATGTTTACACTCATTTTATCACTTGGGATATGGTACCTGGTGAAGCATTCTCAACCTACCTTAGGTACTATATCAGTCCCCGCACAACACAGACGCTGCCAGCGCAGAGGGCAGAGGTTGGCTGTAGAAAGGGTTCACTGTAAGAGCAAATCTACCGTTACTACGTCTAGCTACTAGAAAATATACGTACCTTCGTTGATTCTATATCTCCTTTCTCCATCAACTAATTAAATACCTCCTAGAGACCTAGATGGAAGTACATCAATCGCTTGTTCTTCGCGAAGTGTTTCAACCAGGGTCCAAGATCCCAAACTCACGCGTTCATATCAAGTATGTGCAATGAAATCTTCGTCATTGGAAGTTGAGCTCTGCCAGTATTCCCCTGCTGGACGATATTCCCCCTAAACTCCATCCCTCATGTTGTGAAGCCCCAATCCACCCCCGATAGTGCCATGTCCCCCTATTTGTGTCCATGACAGGGGTATGGTACCTGTGATGAACTCTCCCGTCCCACCACCTTCAAGTGTGCCTGTGACTTCCCCATCATCGATTCGTCCATGTCAACCCAAATCAGAGCCACGAGATAAGGGAACGGATTACTTCCTCGTTGCCTTTCCGCCACCACTGGTCGCGGTTTTCTTAGCGACATCAAGCAGGCCTTGCCCCCGGCTGTTGTGCTGGAGCTCCCGCCGGAGCTATACTTGCTGCTGCTGTCGTTCCCTCTTTGGGTGGGGGACTTATTGTGATGTCGGGAACTTTGGTGCCTCAGGAGGACATGTTTTCTTGTTTTCGAGTATTGTTGAGTGTTGGTTGGGGGGTCTGTTTTGAGGTGATTGAGCTTTGGTAGATGCTTTTGACCCGAGTTCGTGGTAGAGAAGGAGAGCGTGAGTGTTCATAAAAGGCGAAGGAGGCTGCCAGCTGAGGTGCACTTATATCCATCCACACCCCCCCACCCCCCGGGTTGTTAAATCTAGGGCCGGGTATCAACAATCATGTGAGGTGTCCATTTCCTTTCAAAAGTCCAAGGCCACGTGGGCTAGATATTGAAGAGACTGGAACCACATACAACGAACATTAGCGCTGTGGCACAACTCGTGATCCTAAGTGAATGTGCGCTGTTCCACGTGTCAGTTCAGCACAAAGCTCCAGTCACCGTTGGACAGTATCTACCTTATGCTGATGAGGAATAGGACGAGCAGGGGGTTTCATCAAAGCGTAGAAGAAGTCAACCCACGCGTTAAGCAAAGTCAAAGCGGGATGACTAAGTCAGCTACCTTAGGTAGGTGGACAGCTCACCGATGAACACTTCACCTCATAATAGTCCTCACTGTAAGTGACAGGTCGCTAGTGTACATGCAGCTATTCTCCTGCATTGTCATCTCTGCGTCCTGTAATCCTTGAAACCCAGCACATTGCATGACCTATACTGCCAGGCAGTCAAGATCAACTTTGATACAGGCCCTGGTGCGGATGATTAAGATACTTAGGTACCTTGGTACCGACCTAGGTACCTACCTACAAGATAGCAAATCAAGCACCCCTCAAAACCCAACAAAAAGCCCAGCCGTCAGGCTCCATAAACGACATAAATCTCCCCCGACGAGTCGCTCGACACAAACAGCCTGCCCTGCTGGTCAAAGTCAAGGCCCACAGGGCGGAAGCAGTTGCCGGGGCAGCCGGCAATGTTGCCGTTCTCTAGCACAGGGACCTGGGCCGTCTTGCTGGTGACGGCATGCACGGGCTGGCCGTTGGCAAAACCGACGCGCATGACGCGGTAGCCGTCAGCTGGGTTGCGGTTCCTTTATTCTCCCCCAAGTCACGTAAGCATCTAATTACTACTAGGGCAACTAGCCCCTGAATGATCTGATGCATAAGGTGCCTCGAAAGAGGAGAAATTGAGGATGTGTTTGAGGGGGGGGAGGTAGGAGCGTAACATACCAGCTGCCATGGAAAGCAATATACGCCGCAGTACTATTCCAGTTGAACTTGACATCGAGCGGAGCGGTATGAGCATGGAAGTGCAGGCGGCCCGTCATGTAGTTGGTGGCGCAGGCCCCCGGGGCGACGTCGGGCACGCCGTCAGGCTTGAAGAGGCCACCGACCAGCAGTCCGCTGATTCCCACGCTCTGCGGTTCCCAGGCGGGCACGCACGACGGGTAGCCGTAGTTGAGCCCGCGGTAGCGGTTGGCCGTGTCGTTGAGCACGCCGTGGTAGCTGAGCCGCTCGGCTGGGTTGTCGTTGTGGATGTCGCGCCCGTTGATGCGGATGTCGTCCATTTGGTTCTCAACGGACCACTTACATATCTCAGTCTTGAAATCCTCGACACGGAGAGACGGGACGAGAAAAGAGGTACGTACGAATCCGCCATATACGGGGTCCTCGGCCATGCCGACGACGTTGCGGAGGCCCCAGCCGAGTATCTCGCCGCCCGAGGCGTAGTTGTGGGCCGTCTGCATGCCCTGGCTGATGCTGAAGGCCTTTATGACGCTGCGCGCGGCAGACTGCTGCGTCGTGGTAACGTCGATGTTGCTCGCTGAGCCCCGGGCCACGAGGATGGTGTCCGGGCTCCATCTGGACGTGGCGATGGCCCGGGTCGGGTGCGTGCCCTGGAAGGCCATGCCCGTGACGATCTGCCGGCCCTGGCCGACTTGCCCCGTGGCGGCATCGTACGAGTATGCCGTAACGGCAGCGAGGTTGGAGGTAAAGAGTGTTTTGCCATCGGCGCTGAGGGCGATACCGTGGTTTGTCTGGTATTGAGGGTGTATGTTGTGTTATTTTTATGTTCATGTTGGCCGCACTCAGGGGTTGCCGGCAGAGTTTTGACTTACCGATCCGCTGACGATTTGGGTGTTGGACTGGACGCACACAATGTTGCCCTGGTCCTGCAGCACGAGCCGGCGGACCCCCTGAGTGCCTCCTTCGGCCACAAGCAGATTGCCCGCCGAGTCCACGGCAATGTGCCTGGGCTGGCGGAGACCGGTGGCCAGCACGGAGTACCTGTACCCAGAGCCCATCTTGGGCTGGAATCGGGCAGTCACGCCTGGACATGACTGGGCAGCGACCTGGTGAGCCAAGATGGAGGCTAGGGCGGTCAAGCCTGCGAGTATGCTGAGATGACCCATACTAGTAGCCCCTGAAAATTATAGCAACGATGGACTGTCCTGAACAAGACAAGGGAAATTTCTTTTGGGGGAGCTGGCAAGATGAGGTGGGCAACTTATTTGCCTCCTCCTCTTGAATCAAGACAGGACTCGGACGCTGCAGCTATTCGAGACGGAGGGTACAGCTCGAACTTCAAAACATAGCAGCAGTGTGTCGGCAGCGTCCGACCCGGCGCGAGAAGGGCTCATTCTTATCATGATGGTTTCTGACTCGGAACGCTGTTGCCAGACAAGTGCCAGGGTTCATCTACCGGCCACGTTATTGCAATCTACATGCTTGCTCCAAGCCCAGATTCCATTGCCGGCGTTGCAGCCAAATCCCATTGAGAGGCGAGGAAGAATTTCCGGATATTAATAAAGTAATGGCAATCCATTGAGCGGCGGGGCTTGATATAGGTTGCTATTACACTCACCCGGGTCGGGGTCGGCTAGCTGTAAGGATGGTGAGGGTGGTTCGGCTAGCTGTAAGGACGGTGAGGGTGGTTCGGTAAAGAGCCGGAACATCATTGCCCGCGCGGGTTGATCTCATCTCAGTATATATGATCATTGGTTACACTATAATGTACAGCGGCAAGTATCTATGCTGCATGGCTTCTTAGATCTGTCTACATGGGTGGTGTACCATATAAGGGAGGTAACCTTGTTAGTGCCGCATTCACCTTCATTGGCGTTAGTGGTGAAGTCTAGTGCCGCGTAATAGCTAAGGAGGTCAGATCATACCGCTGTAGGTAATAATCAAGTGCACGTAATTAAGACACACCACTCTTTGAAGGGACTAAAAGTTGCAGTAAGCGTGCACGGCATACTAAAAGTATAAGCCGCCGTAGTACTTGTGCCAGTTGTGCAGCGCAGGATGCGTGATAGGTGAGGTAGGTATATGCTGTGCTGTTACACCGCGTTGTTACACTGTACCTCTGTCAGCTCAAACCACCATTCTGTTCCGACATCCAGGACAACGACAAGGCCACTGGGAACCGGAAACGCGGAGTCGTTGCCATCGTCTCTCCCTCAACCCTGCCGCCCAGCCCAGTGACTGCGACGGGAACGAAACAGAGGGATAAATAGACTCTCTAGCTGCAACGGTTCGACACCTACGATCTAAGTCTATTGCAGTCCACCTCTGGCACTGAGATAATTATGGCGTGGGATCGACCCATACCGAGGGCAACCAGTATGGACAATCATCTGGCTCTTCATACTGCGGGTCTGTGCTCAATCGAATAGTAGCACCTACGATCTGAGACATGTCGGCACAAAGATGAATGGTGCCAGGTATGCCAGGTGACTCCACTGCAGATCCGATTCCGTCCCTCCTTGTTGGATCGACAGCGTGTTACACGGAAGAGCTGAGAAAAGGACCGGTATGCCCTCCACAGATGTCTCCCTCTAGACTACCTACCTAGGTAAAGTACTTTGGGTCAGCTCTTGACATGCTGAATCACAGCCCGGAAAGTGCCTACAGTACGATTTACTGTCGGGTTGGTTGGTTTCGGTTGGCGGAAGACGCCGAGGCCCGGGGGGCACGGGTCCCCCGATTTCGGCAGACATTGTGATGGTCGACTCTGGTCTGAGATACCAGAAAGAGATGTTTCTTGATGATTGATCGAAATGGTCATACAGAATCTTGTGCTCATGGCGCGCAATTCCTCAGCTGAAGTTGTTGCAGAGGAGATAGAGATGTGCGCCGGATCGGCAGGAAGTGGAGCAAGGTCCCGGCCGAGACCGACGGATAATTTTTTCACTTGCCGGACCGGAGCAAACAATGACAAATGGCAACCCCCATCCTTCCTATGAGGTTGAGCTGACGATTCGTCGTTGATGTTTATTATCCTCCGGGCAAAACCCTTTCTTTAGTGTCATTCCTGACCAAAATCACAGTTTTATCGGCTGGAAGTGTGGCTGCTTCACACCATCTCCAATCGAGCAGTTCCGTCGCTGACTTCTGAAATCGGAAACCGACCCGGTCCCGCGCCGAATCCGCCTGCCGATTACCCCCGGCTTGCGCTCGGAACAATGACAATAGGCAAGCGCGACAGCGATGGCGCGGGAAACGCCTGCTTGAGCGACAGCAGCTACACCGCCACGGACTCGACAGCCGCCCTCTCACTCTCTGACGCAGAAAAACCGCCACCGTCAGCCTCAGCAAGGACCCCATCGCCTTCTGACGGCAGCGAAACCACCACCGTCCCCATCCAAGCCACCCACAATGCCACCACCACCACCACCACGACGCCCCCCTCCCCAATCTACAATGAAAAGCCCAACCCCGACTCCGACCCCGAAGCCATAGGTATCACAAACCCCCTAACCCAGCACCCCTCCACCACAGCCTCCACAACCGTCACCTTTCCCGAAGGCGGCACAACCGGCTGGTAAGCCAACAATTTTCTTTTGTTTGTGGACATTTGAGACCCCTCTTGGTTGTCTCGGGAGCCTGCCTGCTCCCGAGACTGCGCATAGTAGCTCCCGCAATCCCCCGAGACGTTTCCGGAATAATTAGGAATCAATCAGCTGATACTGTTGTAGGCTCGTCGTGCTCGGCTCCTTCAGCGCCATGCTCTCGCTCTTCGGCCTGATCAACTCGGCGGCCGTCTTCGAGTCGTATTTCGCCGCGCATCAGCTGGCGCACAAGACGGCGTCCGAGATCGGCTGGGTGTTTAGCTTGTACCTGTTTATTGTGTTTTTTGTCGGCATCCAGGTCGGGCCCGTGTTTGACCGGTATGGCGCCAGGTGGCTGGTGGCGGTGGGCGGGGGGTTGATTTGTGGGAGCTTGCTTTTGTTGAGTTGGTGTGTGGGTAGGTCGAGTTTTTCATTCTTTTTTCATCTTCACTGCTTTTTTCTTGGTTGTTGTTGTTGTTGTTGTTGTTGTTGTTGTTGTTTAGGTTGGTGGTACCTTGGAGTTTTGAGGGGCGGTTTGAAAGGAGAGGGGAATGCGTTAGGATGAATTGGATTGCTAACTCGTGTGTGTGCGGACGAGCAGAGTACTACCAGATCATCCTGACGTACTCGGTCATGGGCGGGCTGGGCGGCGCGCTGCTCAACAGCCCGGCCTACGGTGCCATCGCGCACTTCTTCAACGTCCGGCGCGGGCTGGCGACGGGGATCGCCTCGATGGCCGGCGGCGTCGGCGGCGTGGTGTTCCCCGTCATGCTGCGCGAGCTGCTGCCCAGGGTCGGCTTCGCGTGGAGCTGCCGCATCCTCGCCCTCATCATGCTCGGCCTCGCCATCCCCTCGAATCTCTTCATCAAGACCCGGCTGACGCCCGCCAGGGGGTCCCGGCGCAAGGTGCACTCGGTCTGGCCCGACCTGACCGTGTTCCGGGACCCTCGGTTCGCCTTTGCCGCCGGCGGCGTCTTCTTCATGGAGTGGGGGCTGTTTGTGCCGCTCACCTTTATCGTCTCGTACGCGGCCGCCCACGGCCAGGACGTGACCGAGAGCTACCTGCTGCTGTCGTATCTCAACGCCGGCTCGGTCGTCGGGCGCGTCCTCCCGGGGTTCCTCGCCGACCGGTTTGGGCGCTTCAACGTCATCATCGTCACCATCGCGCTCTGCGTCGTCACGGTGCTGGCGCTGTGGCTGCCCGCGGGCTCCTCCGAGGCGATGCTGATCGCGTACGCCGTGCTCTTTGGCTTCGCGAGCGGGAGCAACCTGGGGCTGGTACCCGTCTGCCTCGGCCAGCTGTGCGACCACAGCCGCTATGCCGAACTCTACTCGACCGCCATGATGGTGGCGAGCTTCGGCACCCTTAGCAGCGTCCCGATCGGAGGCGCCATTTTGGATTCTGGATCGGGGGAGGAGGGGTGGAGGAACTTGATCATCTTTGATGGCGTGGCGTATTTCATTGCGCTGGTGTGCTACGTGGTGGCTCGCGTGCTGGCCGTTGGCTGGAGTCCACGGATAATCTTTTAGGATTTCGGCGTTTGGAAAAGGGGGATCTAATTAAACTCAGGTACCTAGCTTGGGTTCGAGCGATGACGAGGCCGATAGACATAGATGATAGATTCGTTATGTGCGCCTGGGCGTGACAATAACAATTGGTAAAAAACAGCATTCTGTTGTGTATGTCAGCCTCTTCATGGTTACCATCTTTATTCAACATGTGAGTCTCGGAGGCTTGGAGCCGGGTGCTCCGGCGTGGGTCCGGGGTCTCTGGGGATTGCCGTCTATGATCTGGAATGAATCATACTGACTGCCTCACGATTCGTACCACAAACAGGTCAGGGTGGCCGGCCGAACCGGGCATAGTTCAGGTATACCATCGCTGTCACAGATGGGAGTCGGGCTACCGAATTTGGAAGTTGGTGTCGATGTCGGCAGCTTTCTGGACAGCGCGCGGGTTGCCAAGAAATGATTCATGATTGCTCACGACGAGAGGAACCCGACGCTCACCATCCCAAGAGAGGCATGCGTACAACCAGATGGCTCGGGGAATGCTGAAGTTGAGAAGAAACGAGCACTTCGGTAAAGTATAAAGGATAGTTAGATGCCGACTTCACCTTGATGTGTCCTGAATCTTGATCCCACTTGTTTATCTTCATGGCCGCCGATCTGCTATTCAAGCGTCACTGAAGTTGCAGCCAGAGGGCCATGGCCGCTTCAAAAGGCAATCACCAAACTACTAGTAGTGGTACTCAGTTGAAAGTGAGTTTCATTCCTGCTACCGTTCAAAGTTACCCGTCCGTGTGTGATGTAAGAAACACGTTCCCTATTCCGAACTTTGTATCAATCATGAAGGAAGAGCAACGCAATCATGTCATGAGCCGACATCGTCTGAGAAGCCACAATATTTTCTGTCGTTCGATTCCAAAAAACGTTCTGAGATCTTACAGCTAACATGCATTCATACAGCACTAGCATTGGATGGTTTCCTGGGTTGAACTGGTTGGTGTGTCGGGGAAACGAAAATGTAGTTATAGGGAGATAGAATTCGTCAGGAGCTGCCAAGGAGCAGTGCCAAGGAGCTAGGGATGCTCCCTGCAGACGCCCAGACCCACAGTTACCCGACGTCACCCAGATCGCGGGGCACATTCGAGCTTTGATGACCCCGCCACGCCTGAAAGTTTTGCTCGTCCACATCAACCAGCATCGCGACCATGGCCGCCGAACTTTCCGCCGCGCCCGTTCTTTCAACGCCCGCGGAACACTTCTTTGAGCAGGCCGCGCCAACACCAGAGACCGAACCTCAGACACCACGCCGATCTGACGATGAGCTGCGCGAACTTTACGAGATTGCCCGGACGGCGAGGAAGGTGCGTGAGGGCGGCTGGACGAGGATAGCCCTCCAGTTTCCCGACTCCATGTTGCCGGATGCGCCTCGCGTCGTTCAAGCACTGAATGCCGAGCTCGAGATTCTCCCTAAGACACCAGAGCAGCGTCGGCCTCCCGAGAGGATATACATTCTCGCCGACACATCGTACAGCGCCTGCTGCGTCGACGAAATCGCAGCCGAGCATGTCGACGCCGACGTCGTGGTGCACTACGGCCGGTCGTGCCTGTCGCCAACCTCCCGGTTGCCTGTAATCCACGTATTCACCCACCATCCCCTCGACCGCGAAGAAGCCCTCGCCGCGTTCGAAAAACAATTCCCGGACAAGGACGCAAAGGTTATCCTCATGGCAGACGTGACCTACCAAGACCACATCCCGACCCTCGCACCCGAGCTACACACCAGGGGCTACACCAACCTCCTCTCCACAGCCATCACCCACGACCCAGCGGGCCATATCCCCAACCGCAAGCTCGTCACCCCCCAACAAGGCGCTGACATGCCACCCGACTCAGCCATCGACCTCAAATGCCACTCCATATTCCACATCTCCACCCCGCCAACCGCCCTCCTCCTCGCCCTCTCCTCCCGCGTCCACTCCCTCCACATCTACCCGACCCCCTCCTCCCCATCCTCCTCGACCCAACCATCCTTCTCAACAACCCGCCTCCTCGGCCGCCGCTACGCCCGCCTCCTGACCCTCGCATCGGCAGGGATAATCGGCATCCTCATCAACACCCTCTCCGTGTCCAACTACCTAGCCTCGGTCGACGCCATGCGCAAGCAGATCGCCGCGGCGGGCAAGAAGAGCTACACCGTCGTCGTCGGCAAGCTCAACCCGGCCAAGCTGGCGAATTTCGCCGAGGTTGACGGGTGGGTCGTGGTGGGCTGCTGGGAGAGCTCGCTGGTCGAGGACGATGCCGGGTTTTACCGGCCGGTTGTCACGCCGTTTGAGTTGGGGGTGGCGCTGGTTGGGGATGAGAGGAGGGTTTGGAGTGGGGAGTGGTGGGGGGGGATTGAGGGGGTGGGGGCTGGTGAGGAGGAGGGGAGGGGTGGGGATAGGGAGGGGGAGGTTGGGGGTGAGGTGGAGGAGGGGGAGGGTGGATATGATGAGGAGGAGGAGTCGGCGCCGCCTGAGTTTGATCTGAGGACTGGGAAATTGGTCAGTCATAGTCGCCCGCTGAGGAACGGGGTGAGGAAGGTGAATGGGGAACTGAAGAATGTGGAGAGTGCTGTCGGACGGGAAACGCCACAGAGTAGTGCGTTGGCGCTACGATCCAAGGCTGAGCTGGCCATGGTCAACGGCGTCGTCAGTCCTGGCGCTGAGTATCTCCGGTCCCAACGGACGTGGCAGGGTCTGGGTAGCGACTATGTCGCGGAAGAGAGCGCTGCCATTGAGGAAGGGAGGAGTGGCGTTGCGAGGGGATATATTGTTGGAGAGGTCGATAAAAGGAGGTAGGGAGGGGCGCAGCAAATTCAACAAAGACAGAAACTTCATTCGCAACCATCTGTGAAAAGCACACTACGATTTATTGGCGCAAATTCCTTCCACCTCGCAGAGAACCACCTTCCTCCCCAACTTCTTAAACAGCATATGGGTTTTTCCCATCTTTGCCAAGGCCCCCCTTCCCAATCCCATGCTTTCCTCCCAACCCCCCTTCCACATCCCCTCTGCCCTTCTCACGCAATAACCAAGCGGAGTCGAAACAAAGATTCAAACGCGGCCGTCGCCAGTGGGCTCACGTCCCTCTTCCTCTCCGCGGCCCAGCGCGCCCGACATCATGGCGTGGGCCGGCGAAGGGCGCGGCGAGGGGCCGGTGACGTTGGCGGCGGGACGCGACGAGCAGCTGCAGGAACCCCTTCACCTGGGCCTGGTACATCGCGACCCTCGACTTGTTGAAGGTTCCCTGGCGCTCCCGGTCCGCCTGCAGGGCCGGGTCGGTCGTCGACTGGACCGCCAGGAAGTCCCGGAGCGGCGCCACCCAGTCCGTGTTGCCATCGTGCTGCAGGAAGCTGTAGAACCGGTTCCCGTCTGTGATGTCGTCGCGGATCTGCTTCAGTTCCGGCAGCGGCGGTGTCGTGCCCAGCAGCAGCCCGCCCAGGGTTTGTCGAGTGCTGTCGTAGCGGTGGAAAGTGAAACGGAACTCGCGATGTCGCTTCTCTTGTCACGTCCCTCTTCCCCTTCGCGGCCCAGGGCGCCCTGCCGACATCATGGCAGCGTCGACAAGCGAAGGGCCTCGAGGGGCCGGTGATGTTGCCGGCGGGGGCGGCCGGCTGGCGGCTGCGGCGGGGAAGTGGATGTGGAGGTTGAAGGCGAGGTGGACTCCAGCTCCCCTAGGGCTGGGACCGGCGGTACCCCTCCCGCAACACCTTGATGTCCATCAGGCCCTGGGCCAACCTGCTGCCGAACGAGAACTCGTCGATCCGACGTGCTAGACGATCGCACCTGCACGGACTCCGCGGCGAGCATTACTACAGGGGGGTTCGACAACGCCAGGTACTACCTCTATGCTGCCGACCAGGTGCACCCGCATCTAGGCGACTCCCCGGACGCTACGTGAACAACCTGTTCAACTCCTCGGGGTTGGGATGTCACGGGGGGTCAACCACGACGACAGATCACTGCGACGTGTTAGGCACGCCGCTAACCATCAAAAGACACGCTGGGCAACGGCCAGGGGGCAGACCCCGACCGCCAAGCCCGTGCAACGGCAACGCGACTTGCAAGGCCCCAGAGCCGCGGTATATGCAGCCGACCATCGCCAGCGTCTGCAAGAAGGACGCCCGGCGCACAAGCATGGCAAAACGTCCAGGAAGTCCAGGAGGGTCCATGAGGGCCCGAGGGGAAGAGGATTTACCACGTCCACCCCCCCTTACGCTCTGCCGTACGGCGCCAGACATACGCCTGGTGCTCGTACCGCTTCGCAAGATATCGAGAGGGCGGCATGGCCGTAAGCTCCGATCCTATGCTCCTTCTCCTGCACGCTGACCCGTGTCGCTGGGGTAGAGAAAAAGACCAACCCCAACAGCGTCCTTTGACGGTGTACGACGTGGGCTTTTTTAGCGTAGCGCGCTACACGTCGCTGTTCCCGCGAGTAACGATACCGTTTGATTTCGGAGGAGGGGAGCCTGAGGAAGTACTGCGCCACGGAGGAGAGCTGACTTCTACCAGCGGCAGCCCTCTCTCGACCATGGATTTGTTGTATGTTTGTGAATGGATCTTCTCTGTGCTGGCACATAAATTATCTACCGCAGCACAAGTTTAGCCACCCGCTCGCCACTTGGCAGGCTCAGATGTAATCTCCTCGCCAATGTTCATGACACATCCCCACAAAAACCAACAAAAAAGGAGACGAAAAAGGGGCTAAACGAACAAAAGAAGTGACAAATCGAAAACCATACCTACCTCTACGTACCATGTTCCCGCCCGAATCCACGAACTGAACACCCCATAATCATCCCCCCTTCCCCAGGCCAACACCCATCCTCCCACCCATCCTCCCACGACCACCACGACGAACCTTAGAGGCCCACCGAATCCCAGCAAGACAACCTGGACCATCAAGAAGGCCAAGGCTAAGACCACCAACACACACATGCACCCTCCCAGGCAAAGCCGCCGCCCAGGCAAAACCGACGGCAGCCGACCACGAGACGAGACGGAGGAGGGGCCGAGCGAGGAAGAAGATGAAGACGGCGCTGAGGAAAAAAGGCTGTGGGACCGAAGATGAGGCCAAGGAGGAGGCCTCTGAAGGCCTTTTCGGCTGTAACGTCGTCCATGATGTGCGAGTCCGAGTATCTAGGTAGGTAGAGGTAACGTGTGGTTATCAGCGAATGGCGCATATCACCGTGGCGCACTTTTCCCCACTACGCGATACCTCCTATTTTCTCCTACCACCTTTTCCTTCCCTAACAATGGATCCAGTTCCAGCCAAAGCCAGGGTTATATTGGCCCTTGAAGCCGTCAAAACTAACAAGAGAATGAGTATCCGGGCGGCAGCTAAGCTCTACAATGTTCCCGAAACAACCCTGCGCCGTCGACGCGCTGGCCAGCCTGCACGACGCGACACTACGCCCAATTCGCGAAAGCTTAATCAAAAGAGGAGGCTATTGTTCAATATATTATTGAGCTATCTGCACGAGCTTTTCCACCAAGATTGAGTGGTGTGGAAGATATGGTAACGGTCCCAGGAGTATATTGCAACTAGCACGGCTAACACGGAGGATCCTAGGCTGGCTGATGGACTCAGGGAGGCTGCAGATGTACAATTTGGCCAGGAGGCTGGAGCTGAAGCTTGCGGTCTGATGCCCCCTCCTTCCAAGGCCAGGAGGCCTTCTCTTTTTGTATATGCAGGCTCAGTCACTGATCGTTTCCTTGATTTTCGATATGGGTTTTTCATTCGGCCTGCAAGGGTGCGGTTTTCCTGTATAGTGAATGGTTGAAGGTCCGGCACGCCCCCAGGGTACAGCGGTGTAGGAATAATAATATATTGCAACTAGCTGGTGACGACTCTACGAGTACACTGAACTTTGAGAAGATCAGGAAAGACAAGAGACTCTGGCAGCTCGCAAGTATACTTATCTCCGCAGGCCCGTTGGTCTGGGCGCGTTGCTAGAAGATTCGATGTGCAGCGGGGCGAGTGGGAATAGCTTCATCCGGGGTATCAGGGGTCTTGGTGCTGTCACGGGATTGATCCGTGACATGGCACGTAATGTCCAGGGGCTCAGGGTCCGAGCCTGGACCCGGCAAGCCCAGGAATGGGGCTTGCCTTGCGGGTTCCGGAACAGGACTCCGGAACCACAGCCATAAGATACACGCGGGCATCACCACCCACCTTAGGCTCCTAGTGCAACCTTAGCAGTTCAACCGCATTAGCAACTTGCCTATCACTCCCGTGATAGGTGCTGGCCGAGAGTTGCCGAGGCCCACACCGGGCCTAGCCCGTTACATTGGTGTAATACCTCTCTTAGGTTGTTTGTAGGACTAATGCTCAGGCCACTATCATAGAGGTACTGGTACTTCCCTCTCGCATCTATAATACATAAGGCACTGAGTACCCAGGTATGGTAAAGGTAAGGAACATAAGTACCTATAGATCGTCTGTACACATATACCTCGTACTTACAATAACTTTTCAAGCACGCACTTAGTGGCGTAGATGTAGTCAGCCGGCAGGGGAGCCTACCTTTTGAGTTGACACGATGAAATAAACCCTGCGTGTGCTGAGCTGACAGCAGTGATGCCAACGCTCTCAACAAAAGCTCTCCAGGGGTGTTGGCGACCTCAACGGCTCAGCCCTCTCAGATGGATCTATCGCAGCACCACGGCAGCGAGAACCGCCTGGACATGGACGCAAGGCTCGAAAAGGAGCAGAAGAGTGTCTTGAAAAGCAATCCCAGACAGATCTTCTAAAACCTAAGGTAGATAATCAATTACATGTAGAAAATCATCTGCAAGTGATTTCTTTTCACCATCACTGTATCACAGACAACTTGGAAGCGAGGCCCCTTGTTCAGGCACTACCTGTCAATGAACACCCAGACTTATCCCCAACTATATCCGCTCGGAGAAACGTCTGAGCTTGATCTGCGGGGACTTTCACAGGCTCTCTGGCGCTGGCATGAGTGTCCCGGCGCACACGGGACTCACGGGAGCAACTCGCACTGCGGCGAGTCCGGCGAGGCGTGTCCCTGGCGACGCTACGATGTATTAGCCCAGTTCCACAAGGTGTACAGAGAGTTGGCCACCACCTATGTGCCTGAACTGGACTACGGGACATTGCCAGCATTGAGAGGTCATGGTGATCTCCTCGACATTATCAGGTGCCTCAAGGACAATCCGGAATCATCCCGCGCTCAGCTAATGTCAGAACACTTCGGCACCCGTCACGCAGCAGACAAAACAGGGCCAGGGATGCCGACGCAAGAAGACCAGGTGAGGGCTTCTGGTCTCGCTGCCCGGGTGATGACGGCGGGGGCCTGCTCGGGCGAAGACGTGGAAAGCGCTGTGTTGGAGCTCGGCACGGAACCCATCACTTGGGGAGAAGAATTGTCACTATCGCAGTTCCTGCTGGCCGCATTCCCCCTCGCCCACACTCTGTCATTGGGGTCCACTTCAGGAACTGGGAGACACCAAGGCGTCAGGTCGCTTCTAGCCGCTGAGACAATCACAAAGATCGGGCGTTTTGATGTACAACCGACCGACGGTCTCCGGAGCCATCTGAACCTCGACAGCAAATGGAGAACGGTTTAGATCTATCAGCAACTGTTGTGGAGGCTCCACATGTAGGCCAGACCGCCCTTGGCAGGGATCCCCAACCACTTGGTTGCCCAGGCCACTGCAGTTCGTAGCTCCCTCTTTTTCTTGACCATCTTCGTATTCATCAGCTTTCGCATCACCACTTTCCTCACGTTGCTCCTGTATCTCGCAACAGCAACCCTCCGTCCTGAAGGAGCACCTGAGAGCCACCAAAAGCTTGAGTACCACAGCGGGGGTTGCCGAAGAAATACGAATGTTAGTTTATGTTGCAAACCCAATACTCTTCGAGGAAAGCTAACAACTTCTTCGACAGTGGAGACAACCCCAGGCAGCTGGCCCTCGAAGTCTTGGACTCAATCAACTTACTCTTCCCCCCGCCCACCTCCGAATCTCACGCCATCCTCCGACGTCTCGTTTCCAAGGGCCAATTCAACAAGAACATGCTGCACCTTGAGACGCGGGACTTGCGCCACAAGCACGAGGTCGAGGGCGAGTACCGCTCTCTCGCGTCCAAGCTGTGGGACCTGTACGACGAGGTCGAGAACCCGACACCGAGGGGCCGCTTTGAGCGCTGGTTTGAGAGGCAGGTTGCGCAGCGGTAGTTCATGATGGCGACTCTTGGTGGTCTCCTTGCTGCTAATCTTCTGGGCTTTCTGGGTCTCGCGGTGGGCATCTTCCAGGCTTGGGTGGCCTACGAGGCGTGGATGCATCCTGTTGGTGGGGATTCAGCATGATCGTGTACATGTAAGGGGTTAGGTCCACTCAAGTCTCTTTTCCAGAACAGTGTAGAACTGGGATCCCATAGCAGTGTTTATTAACACAATAAAGCAAGAGAGCATTCAAAGGGTCGGACAGGCCATACATGCTCGACCTAACAGAAACTAGCCCCGGACAACTTCATCGAGACACAAAGCATCGTTTTGGTCGGTCTCACACCAACCCCTCGCTTTCCTGTTTGACAGCGGGAAGACAGAGCACGCAAGGTCGCTGCCTCCCTCACTTTGGGAGGGATATGACCGTCGACAGCTGAGCACTCCATTGTTGAGGTTGTGGAGCATTTGTCCAGGATGAAGGCATACAGGCGATTGGATAGACGGCGACTCTGCGCCCTACACCAAGCACTAAGTCCAGTGAGCTCGTGATGTTCACTCACCGTCGGCGCCCCCGGCGATGATGCTGTCGTTTGGCGGCGACAAGCGGCGACGGGTTGGATTCTGCGTGATCACAACCAGACGAGCAACAACACCGTCGCTCGCTTGGAATCCCCGTGGATAACACCACATAAGATGTTTTCCTCGTCGGTCGGCGTCTTGGGCTACAAGACCGACACGAACCGAGTCGCGTACTGGTGATGTCTGTCGATTGCGACAACATCTGACCCGCGTCGGGTCACCCACCGCGGCGGGTTACTGGAACTACTCCGCGTCGACCAGTCCGGCGGAGCCTTCGATACATCTTACGACATTTCCATCTCGACAGCGCCGCTAGTGGTGGGTTGCTCGAGGGCGCTTGCGCCTGTGACGAGGAAATTCCACGCGTCCGCGGCGGGTCACGCTGCCCCCGGTCGCCTACATTAATCCCCTTCCCTTCCTCCTCGGCGATCACCCTACCACCAGCCCAACCCACACAAACACCCCTCGTACCTACTAGGCTCGCCGCTTGCCAACCCGCCGCCTCTTCGGCAACCTCGCCGCCGCCGCCGCCGCCCCCAACTCCTCTCTTCTCTGAGCCCGCTGCTTTGTACGTACTTTTGATATGGCGAGTCTTTGGGCCACTGTTTCGAGTCGACACTGTAGACACAGGCCAGGGTGTACTCGGTGGTTGGATGACCATGTTCCTCCAGCAACTCGATGACGGGGACAAGAGACTTCCTAGGGCCGCCTTCTGTGCCAATCTTGTAGCCAAGCTGGCACCTTCCAAAACCCCAATCCCCCTTCGCTGGGAGCGAGGAGGCCAAGAAGTCGTCTGGGAGGAACGCCCCGACGGCGCCGACTCGGCCCCGGAACGACACGGGAGACCCCCGTCGGCATTCCCCTCGAAGAGCCAGGATTCCCAGGCTTTCACCATGAGTTCCCCATCAACCATATCCAAAACGCTAAGACGACACCACCTGCATCGACTAGAGACTCGATACAGCAACCGTCACAGGGTTCATCCATACAAGCCCTAACCCCGGAGCACAACTGGGCGTCCTCCACCAGTTCCTTGACTTCATTCCACACTCCATCCCTCTACCCTTCTCGCTTACACCTACCTTACTTAAGTAGTACGCCCTTAAGCTCTACTCGTTATAGCATACCTTACCTTACCTTAACCAGGTCCCTATATATCATAATTGCTAACATCCCCCCCCTTTCCAACAGTACCTAACTACCTCAATTTTGGATGGTAGGATGGAGATGATCTGGAGACTCGGGGAGACTAGAGAGAGTCCCGATTATCACACCGCCACGTGCGTCCGTGGACATTGTTGAGACTAACGGCGACTCAGGGTTCCAAGCAAGCGAGCTTCGGTCTGGACCATGAAAGCCAGCGCACTGGCACCAGCACATGCAGATGCCGCTTCACAACCACCATCACCCGACGGTACGCCAGAGGGGCCGGCCGCCCCGAACATCACCTCTCCACCCACGGCCAATTCTACAAAAGGCCTACTCGAAAACGACTCCGGCTACAGCAGCAATACCCCCTCTCAGAACGTCCCCGCCGCCGAGGCAGAAGCGCTAATCGACGAGGCTCAACCAGATCCGTGTCCCTGTCGGCCTCCGAGGCTGTTTCCGCTGGCTCACCGAAAAGACGTTTATCTGATCGACCAGGCACCCACGCTCGATATCCGGACACACTTCCTCAACATCGAGCTGCGGTTGTATAATGGCCTCAAAGACGAGCGTCGAGGCCCTGACACCCCGTACAGCAAGGGAGTTGCAGTGAGATTGGTCATGCTGGGCACGATCGACACCAGGCCTCCCGACGCCAAGCCGTCCATTGTGGTTTTCTGTCCCGAAGCTCGGTGGGGGCTAGTCAAGAAATTCTTCGAGCGACCCGAGGTCCGTTGCCTTTACCAGCCGCCCGATGACGATCCGAACCTGCCCAAGTTCGATTTCTACCTAGGGCCGCCCCTTCGACTGAAAACCGGCTTGGCCCTTGCCACCACTTGCGACCTTGACATTCTCCTGCGGGACAACAACAATCGTAGCCAGGATGTCCCAGTGTTGCGTCCAACGCTGTGCGGGACACCGATATACGTGAGGTGCCCCGATCGGAACTCTTTTGTTTTTGCGACGCTTGGCGGTATCGTCCAAGTTACCATGTGGCCGATGGAAGTGGTGTGCTACGGCCTAACGGCAGTCACGCGATGCTACACCTCCTGCTCGATCGCGGCGAGAATCCCTCCATATCGCCAATGGTCGGAGGATGTCCATTATCGGATATCGTTGGCAGAGTACACAAGATGAGTAACGCCAACGACATGGAGTGGGCCCGGGATGGAAGATACTATGACTGGGCCTTATGCCGCCTCCGTCCCGATTTCACGGCCGCAAACCGCCTCCAGCCAAAGCAGGATGCGCAAAGATAGCATTGCGCGGGACCACAGTCCGAAATCCACAGCGTCGACACGGAATTTGGGGATGCCGTGGATAATATCCCCGTGGTTATTATGACAGGGTCAGGTGGCCACAAGAAGGGACGGCTATCCACATTGCGCTGCCCAGTCATGCTAGGGCCCGGCAGCGAGTTGATCCCAGCATACACCGTTTCGATCTTAGACGAGGGTAAGCCTTTATTATAGCCGTTGCCGAGATCCTACATCACTATCAGGCGATTACTGACATGTTTACGCAGGAGTCACCCATGACAGGGACTCAGGTTCCTGGGTCGTGAACGAACGCACCCTCAAGGTCATTGGACACATCGTCGCCACGGATGAGCTTGGCGACGCCTACGTCATCCCATTTTCCGACGTATTCGAAGACATCAGACTGAGGCTCGCTGCCCGGTCAGTGGAGTTGGCCTCGGCGTCTCAGATCCGCAGCACCGTCCAGGTCCCGGATTCTCTCAACAGGATAGGATTTCCACACCTCGATGCAATCAGGGGAAATGGCGCCTATTGCCCGCCTAGCCCGAGCCGCAGCATGGATTGGCCAGACTTCTTGAAGGAATATGATCAGGACTTGGACATTGCAGGGAGCTTCGATGCTAATACAGCAGAGAGGTCTCTCATGTTAGCGCCCTGGAATGTGCACATGGACCCGGTATACTCATCAACAGCACATACGCAGGGTCCTATCGACATGGACTCGGCATATGGTTCAAGGGATTCATAATCAACCATGGAGCCTAAACCAGGCCCCGGCACATTGATGTAGCTTGAATCAGAGTTTTCGGTCATTCTGTGTTGGACGAACAGGCTGTCTAGTACCACAAGTCTCCTGGCAGCCCAATTCCACCCCGATTGGACGTGAATGCCTTTTGTTGTCTTACTATGGGTGATCATACCTTAGAACCAGCCAACCTCACCGGCTGCAGCGACCTTACCGACTCGGAATCCGTCCTCAACCGCTCCATCTGCTCACGGTAACTATTCTCCTGAGCCCAGCCAAACATGCCCGGGGTGTAGGTGGAAAAGTCGACCGACAGCTTGCCCGAGGGCGGGCCGTTGGGCAGGACGTCACGATCCCAAAGGGTCTCGTCGTCGTTGAAGGTGTCGAGCAGGGTGTCGTGAAACTGGCGCATCTTTGCGCGGAGGCCGCCGCTGCTGCCGCTGCCGCGGCTGCCCTGGCCCGAGGGGCCCGAGGGCGGCGTGCGCAGCCGGATGCGCTCCTGCTTGTCAAACTCCTCGCGGGCGCGCGCCCGGGCCTTGGCTTCCTTGTGCGCCCACAGGGAGCGGAAGGAGACGAAGCAAGCGACGATGAATGCTGTAGCCCGTCAGTATCTCTCATAGAATGAGGTCGGAGAAAGGTAGTTAAGGTAGTACTTACACACCATGAACTCGATGTAGAACCAGAACAGGGCCCAGGCAGTATCCAGGACCTTGCGGTCGATCCTGTCCAGCTCCTGGTACACGCCGCCAAAGATGCTGCCGCGGACGATGGTGACGCCGATGGTGAAGCCGACGAGGCAGAAGATGCTGGAAAGAATGATCTTTTGCCTCAGGCTGATGCGCGTGCGGAAGAGAATGGAGATGGGGAAGCAGATGACTGTTGTTGGTGTTAGTCCACCAGGTGCAGTCTCAAGGCAAGGGACAGAGACAACAACTTACTAAGTCCATCCGACACACAATCAACCGCCACCGACACCTTATACCGCGTATAAATATCCGCCACGCTGCCCTCGGTACTGCACTGCACAACAACATGCATAATCTCCCCAAACAAGCACCCGAACGGCAGCATGCCCACCGCCACGGCACCACACCCTACCACTACCACAACCGACACCCACCAAAACACGCGATAGAACACAATGCGCGAGCCAAGACTATAGAAAAACAGCATGAAGTTCATCTTGACCACCCAGATTCCCACAATCGCCACGAGCAGCATGACCCCGTCCCCCCTCAGGCCGCGCTGCATGCGGTCGAGGAAGTCGGCGCCGGGGGCCACGACGCCGTTCTGCACGCGCGTCATGAGGTAGACGTCGCCGAGGTAGGCCTGCCCCAGCCCGGCAAAGGCGGTCTGCAGGGCTAGGGCCAGGGCCATCAGGTAGTCGCTGCTGTGGACGTGGTGCATGTAGTGCAGGCGGATATAGCAGCGGAAGGCGAAGGCTGTGGCGCTGAGGGCGACGCCGAGCCAGAGGACGGCCTGTGGTTTTTGAGGGGAATGGTGGTTAGTGTTGGGTTTAGTTGGGGATGGGGAAGGGTTCGAGATGGAATGGAGTGGGATGGCATACGTAGAAGCCGTGCTCGGAGATGAGCTCGTTTGTGGTCTCGTAGAGTCCGGTTTGTGAGGAGGCCATGGTTGGGCTTGATCTGCAGCGATGGGAATGGGGAACCAAGGGCAGATCAAAAATGAATTTGAGTCTCTTCGGTCAATATATCGATGCCTCGGAAGAAAATGCTTTGCTTAAGCAATCTTGATCATTGGGATGGTGATCGGAGGATGCAGGGGGCTTATGAATGTCTCCAACCATCCCAAGTTCCCAAGTCGATTCCAAGCCCGATTTCTCTCCATCCAAAGGGGTGTGAGGGGCGATATCACTTGCGTCTGGCATTGATGATCGGCATATCAGAAAATAGAAGCGAGTCCCGCCCCGCGTGCCATTGCTGGAGGCCGATTGTGCTGGAACAAGAGCTTTGGTAGTTGCCTAAATGTAATGCCTTGGAAAGTGGGCGTCCGCGCCGCTGGTTTATCGTCTCGTGTGGGCGGGCTGCTGAGAAGGGAGCTGCGGCACAAGCCAGCCATGGAAAGAGCAAACGGCGCCGGCAATCCGGTGGCAGCAGCGTCAACGGTCCGGTTACATGGGGAACAATGAGGTACCTTCCACCTCAGGTTATCTGCGGCACAGCACCGACCCGGCGACCCCATGCAATGTTATCGAGCGTCCGGGACACGGGACTGTAAGAATTCGACGCCCTCAGCTGCAGTGTTACATTCTCTGTGTAAAGTTCCAGTACTTCAGCTCGCGGCGGCAAAGCCGTGTCTGCGCCACAGCCTAGACGCGACCCCATCGAAAGGCCCGAATATCGTGATATTTACAACTTGAGCTTGAAGCTTGAAGCGAGCTCTCGGCATTCAACACTTGATGCGGGCGCCACCCCCTGAGCGCTTGTGAGTCTTGGCTGCCCAGTGCAGGTTGATTGTATGCAACGTAAGTATACTGTGTTCAATGCGGAATGTTGGTTGATACATCGTACAATCCAACATCGATTTATGAGTTCTGACCCATCAGGCGTAAACAAAGAAGCCCCGCCCATCAACCACGTCCGTCTCCTCCGAACCGGTTTGCCATCATCACCAGTGCACCACTCTAACCTACGGCCGTCACCACCTCCCTTCTTTCCAAAATGATCGACCTCCAAGCCCTGGTCGCCTCGGCGCGCGTCACCCTCTTCGCCTCGGGAAACCAGAGCGGCGTCGCCTTCGACCCGGCCCGCGACATGCCGAGTCTCGCGGGCAAGATCATCCTCGTGACGGGCGGCGCTGGCGACCTCGGCAAGCAGGTCGCCATCGAGTTCGCGCGCCACAATCCGGCACACATCTACATCGCCGACCTGCCCTGCGCCGACCACGGCGCCTCCGTCGTCAGCGCCATCCGCGACGCCGCCGCACCCGCACCCGCACCTGCAACCGACGACGACGACAAGCTGTCTCACGTCGCTATTAGTTACTTGGAGACGGACCTCGCGTCGTTCGAGTCGGTCAGATCGGCCGCGGCACGGTTCTGTGAGGGCCAGGACCGGCTCGACATTGCGGTGCTCAACGCCGGCATCATGCGCGTGCGGCCGGGCACGACGGCCGAGGGCTACGAGATCGCGTTTGGCATTAACTACCTCGGCCACGCCCTCCTGATGAGGCTGTTGATGCCGACCCTGCTGCGCACGGCGGACTTGCCGGGCGCCGATGTCCGCGTCGTGGCTGTGTCGAGCGAGGGGCATGTTATGGCGCCCAAGGAGGGGATCTTGTTTGAGAGCTTGAAGGGGCCTTGCGAGGATATTGTGAGTTTCTGGTCTTTGGGGCTTGTGAGGTTCTGATCTTTGGAGAGCTCTAATGATTGCCGCTGTCTGTAGAAATACTACCAACGCTACGGGCAGAGCAAAGTGGCCGTCATCGGCCTTGCTCGGGAACTGGCCAAGTGGCATCCTCAAATCAAGGTCGTGGCTGTGCATCCGGGCCGAGTCATCACGGGCATGGCCCGCGGGCTGCAGAGAGAAAGCCTCCTGTTCAGAGCCACGGCGCCCATCTCCCCCCTGTTTTGCGTGTCGCCCGCGATCGGCGTGAGGAACCACCTCTGGGCAGCCACGGCGCCCGAAGTAGAGAGCGGCAAGTACTACGAGCCTGTGGGCGTCCCCGACAAGGAGACGGCCATTGCCAAGGACCCGGGCTTGTCGGCGAGGTTGTGGGAATGGACCGAAAAGGAGCTCGAGGGTGTCGTATGATGTACGGTATTTACCAAACAATACAGAGGTACCTTCTCCGTCTTGCCTTCTGAAACGTCTTGGTCCCAGAGCGATGAGACATTAAAATGCCACTGACTGCACGTGGTAGGCGCGGGGATTACTCATGATGCTACCTCAACTGCCGCCCTGCGGCGTGGCTTGCAGCTCAGAAGCGTATAAGCGCCGGCAACAGATGTTACACCAGACTGTCGGTAAAAATGTCACATGCGATACAGTTGACTGTGCCGCATTTCATGATTCAGCATCAGCCTGCGCCGCCCGCACCAGTCTGCACTATCCGGCCCTGGTGCGACCCGTCCCGCTGCGAATGCCGGCGGGATGCCGCTGATGCGGTGATAAGATACGGCACAGCCACAGCAGCACCACACCGAAACCAAGGTTTTGTCCGCGTCGGTGATGCGGCACGGTGAACTTGGGGGCAGTCGGCCCCTGAAGCTGAGCTACGCGTCAGCGAATCGTGCGAGCATGTGGCCGCAAATACGCGGAGGGCTTCTAGGCATCCAAACTCAACCTCTTTGGCCTGGGTGAGAGATAGTACGCCACTCAGCTCACATGCCATAGGGGGGCGAGGGGGAGAAGGGGGGGACATCGATGCTAGACATGACCCTCCAAGGGGTTATATCCCCCTTCAACTCGACCGCGTGATGATCCATCCGACGGTGGTTGACCAAGCCTCCCTTGACAGTCCGTAACACATCCCAAGAACTCAAAACGCCATCGAGATGGGCGTTCTCTTCATCTCACAGAGCACGGTGGCCCCCAGCTGGCCCTCAGCTTCCGTCATGTTGACACTCTTGCTCGCCGGTGTCCTAGCGGCCATCTTTGTCTCCTACTACCGCTCTTGGAAGCGGCTCGCCCACGTCCCAGGCCCCGCCGCCGCGCACATCTCCATTCTCTGGCTCCTACGACGAGCCTGGAACAAGGAACTGTTCCCCTGTCTGATCGAGGCCGGTAACAAATACGGTTCGTCTCGACAATTCCATCCCCCCTCAAATCAAACCACACCAACCTAACCTTCCTCCCTCCCTCCCAGGCCCACTAACCCGCATCGGCCCCAACCTGCTCCTGGTCTCGGACCCGGACGAGCTCCGCCGCATTTCGGGCGTTCGCTCCGACTACACCAAAGGCCCGGCTTACGACGCCGGGCGCGTTACCGACGACGGCAGCGAGCCGCACGTCGCCTCGCAGCGCGACCCGGCCAAGCACAAGGCCCTGCGCGCCAAGATGGGGCCGGCTTATTCTCTCAACATGGAGCCGGCCGTCGACCGCCAGATTGCGAACCTGGTGCGGCTGATCGAGGATAAGTACGTCGACGGGGCGGCGGCTCGTAAAAACGGGATAGAGTTTGACTTTGCGCAAAAGGCGCAGTTCTGGGGGCTGGATTGCGTGGGGGATTTTGCGTTTGGGAGCCCGTTTGGGTTTCTGACCAGGGATGAGGATGTGCATCGGTTTGTGGAGATGAATGATGTGTCGCTCAAGATGGTGACGGTGGCTGGGCTAGTGCCGTGGTTGAATCGGTTGCGGAGCGTGTGGCCGCTGAATATGCTGGTGCCGAGGGAGGGGGATCGGGTGGGGTTTGGGATTCTGTTTGGGTGAGTTACCCCTGACTGCTTCTCAGGGTGTGGGATGAGATGACTGACCAGACGCCCTCCCCAGCTTTGCCAAAGACTTGGTCGATCAAAGAACTGCTAAAGACGCCAAGCCGCGCGCGGATATGATGCAAGCCTTCATCCGCAGCGGCATGACCAAGGACGAGCTGATGCAGCAGGTGTACATCCACATGTAAGCCACCCAGCCCCAGCCCCTTTCCAACTCCAGCCCAGACCAGCCCACCTAACCCAATTCCCACATCCAGAGTCGCCGGCGCAGATGCCTCCTCCAACCTCGCCCGCATGACCATGCTCTCCCTCCTGACCTCCCCACCCGCCTACCTGGCCCTCCAGCGCGAGATCGACACAGCCATCTCCACTGGCCAACTCAGCTCCCCGGCCACGGGCGCCGAGGCCTCGCGCCTCCCCTACCTCCAAGCCGCCGTCCGCGAGGCCCTTCGCCTCCACCCGCCCTCCATCTCCCCCTCCAAGCTCTCCCCGCCCGCCGGCGACACCATCGCCGGCATCCACGTGCCCGGCAGCACCCAGGTCGGCGCCAACGTGCCGGGGATCCTACGGTCCGAGGCCATATTTGGAGAGGACGCGCACTGCTACCGGCCTGAGCGCTGGCTTGAGGCGAAACAGGATGACGGGGCGGAGTTGCGGCGCATGCAGTCGGCGCTGGACGTCGTGTTTGGCGCGGGCAAGTTCCAGTGCCCTGGGCGGGCTATTTCGTATATGGAGGTCGGGAAGCTGTTTCTGGAGCTGCTGAGGCGGTTTGACTTTTCGCTGGTGGATGGGGTCAGGCCTGCGACGGTCGAGTCGTGGGCTGTGTTGGTGGTGCATGGCATGAAGCTGAGGGTTACGCGTCGGCGGCACGGGGATTGTGCGGGAGGTGCGAAGAGGTGAAGCGGTGATGTTTGATAAGTCAGGTACCAGGTAGGGTAGGTAGTTGTAGGGATAGGGGACTGCAGTAGTTTAGAAACTGGCGATACCTTCCAGTCGTTGTAAGCCATTATTAGTGGTCGTGAGGCTTTCCTTCCTTTGTTGCCCGCATCATCCTTGACTAGGGCATCATTAGGCATGGATCGTTCCTCTTGAACTTCGGCCTGCTGATGGGAATCCTGCTAGCATCGGAGACGACGAGAGACTTCCAATGTGTTGGCATACCGGCTGGAACTCAGACCGGCGTTTAGATAATGACAACCTCGCCCTCACAGCATCGATCCACCCACTCCCCTTTTTCAGATATGAAAAATCGTGAGTCACAATAGAAAACCCCGACCCGTCGATATAGACCCTCCGATCCTCCGACTCGCTCCAACAACAGTCCGAATGTTGATCTCCTTGCTTGCAGGATAGGCAGACAATAGATCTGGAAGGAGATCAAGGAACGATCCAAAACATCCATGATTGCCAGGTTCCCGGATGTATCACGTTCCAAGCTCTCTTCAAACATAATGGAATGGTCCAACCGAACAGTACGTCTACTCCATGCGACAAGAGCATCACTATTCCGGTCTTCAACAACATGGGCTTTCCGAACATAGCCTTGCAGTGTAAGGTTGCCACCAGAGACACTCCCGAAGCGCACCTGGCCTTCAATTGTGGCTCCTACAACTCGTGCGAGTAACTCGTCAGGACGTTTCCACCACCAATATGTTCGGATAGGGCCGGTGATGGATGCCCACGACCATGTCGGCGCAACGTAGACGCTAGAACGCTGGTTGGATCCTGGAAAGCTTTGCCACAGCAGCATTTGCTCCAAGTAAGAACTCCACAGGCCTGCAAGGTACGTATCCGAGGGAGAAAATATCTTGGCTGCCTCGGACGCAATGGCTGATAGTGCGATGAGTCGGTCTGTCTCTCTTGTCAAATTCCGATCTGTGTACTGCTCAACGATAGTGCCCCAGTAACCGCAAAGATCCTGGGTCTCGGCAGAAAGGCGTAGATAACGGAGGCTGGGAAGGTTGGTAAACCGCGTTACCGTCCAATACGTAGTCAGGGCAGGTCCTGAAGGGCAACTTTCAGATGCCTCAAGGGTCTGGCACTGCCAAAATAGCTGGTTTTCGGAAAAATGGACGATCCTCGGAGCAAGCATATGTTCTTGGAACACCCACCCTCGTTTGCTCAGCTTGTCCATCAGCTCACGAGCCGGGTCATCTCCGTAAGGCATAGCTTTCGCGACCGCGTAGTAAAGCCCATGCGGAGCGCAACTCCACCGTAGATCCAGTTTGCACGGCATCGTTCCTTGAGGGTTGCCGTTTCGCAATCTGTATAGCCCCTGAGAGCTGTTCTCCGAGGCCGTAGCCGAAAGGTTTATGGTGCCATATCGATATACGTCTGCCATGGTGGCTGCCTCTGCGACCCAGTCCTCGTCGGCATCCGAGTCCTGGATGATGCAGAGACAGTCGATCCACGTGTACCAGATTCCAATCTTTTTCGCCGTCATGATGGCCTCTTGGAAAGTCTTAGGCAGCGTTGAGATGGGTTTGCCGGCTCTCAAGACGTCGTAGGTGCCGCGCTGCAGCTTCGTCGGAATGTCGCCCCCCCAGCAATGACTCAGGGTAGCATAGGGAGCCAGCGACACGCCCTCGCACACGCGAAATAGATCACCCTCAGGTCCAAAGCCAGGAATCAATTCCACGAGGCGGGTGGGCATCCAGCTCTCCTTGCCATTGTCTCGAGCACTCAGATCTTGGCAGGCACTGTGGATATCGCGACAGCGCTGGAGCCAGGATTGCATAATGCCCAGACTCCTCTGATTTTTGGTCGAGTTGCCTTCAAGAGCCATGGCCGGTAGGCGAGCAGCCAGTCGATCTAAGCCATGCACCGTCAGCAAAATATAGGAGAGAGCATAGCGGCTCCAGAGAAACTCACCTGAAGCTGGGATGAGTGCTACGGTACAAGCCGTGCCCCACCTGGTCTGAAATGTCCCTTCTTCATCATCGGCTTCGCCTTCAAAGCGCAATTCATACCATGCGCCGACGACCGACTTCTTTAGCTTGACTCGGAAGTTGACACCCGGGGTCGAAGGAAATGGTTTCAGCCGGGGGGATATCATCCGGCGGCCAGTGGTCAATTCGAAAACATCAACGGCAATGATGGCGCACAGATGACATCCGTTCAGCCCCGGAGGATCAAAAACAACTTGGCCGTCGCGCGTTGTCGGCCAAAACCGGAAGAAGTAGGGGTATATGTAGCCTCTGGCGTCGAAGTCCTGACTGAGAAGATTCTTGCATTCGTCGCAGAGCGCAGGGTTGACGAGAGTATCGTCTGCAGCCATGGTTGGTGGCCAAACGAAACGGGTACGAAGGCAGAGGCTCGTCTATGGGACCGTTGGGCTGGTCTCAGCTCAGGTGCTCGTCGGGGTTTAGAAATCGCCGATCCGAGCGGCCGCCAAGAGGCGTCAGGGTTAGGGCTAGGGTAAGGCGATCAGCTCAACGGATCAAGCCAGTGGTCTCTGTGCCCCCTCATTGCAGATCAACACACCGAATACAAACAGCTTTGAAGATGGGAATCGATTTGATTCATTGATAATTGTAATGGCCCCGGGGCAAATGGCGGCCCGCAGGCCCAACTGATTGCCCGCAGACTCGATTGTGACTGACTGACTGTGATGAACGACCTGAGGAAAACACAAAGTAAAAAAGAGGGGAGAGTTCCCTGGCCCCGGGTGGCCCAGTTTTAAGCCCGAATTCACCCCGAGGTGTTCCTTCCCGAACTACCTCCAAGTAGCACAACACGGATTTGTATATCGCCCGCTTAAACCTGTGCTGACCCAGGTATGAGAGCCTCTGCCCAGCCTTCCTGGAGCCTTTCGCCATGCTCCGTCAGCTGCCTCCTGTCACGACTCGACCTGCACAACTCATCCCTAGCTTCTTGCACAGTTGCACTCTGCGTCCTATTGATTCCCGTCTGCTGCCATGTCGCGCAAAAGCATAATAATGAAGGGGTCTTACAGACGCTTAGGCCGTGTAGTTCTTGATGTCATGACCGCAACGTTGAGGGAGGTCGTCTCACCAAGCAATCACGGATTACTCAGCAGCAGCACGTAGGGCGATACAAACGACCCTTTCGAATACACCCCGCTGACAAGCGCGTCGAGTTTCCGCATCCTCCACCTGAAGCATATCATACGAGAATACACCGGCAACGACCGGGACACGCGGCTGTGCGGATCGCTCATCGAGGCCTCGATCGACGCGCCGCCCGAGTACTAATACGCGCTCTCGTACAACGTGGGGCGACGCGGCGCTCAGCGAGACCATCGAGCTCAACGGACGGCGTCTCGGCATCACAGCCAACTGCGCCGAATGCGGCGCGGCAAGGCCCAGCGGCACATCTGGGTCGACTCCATCTGCATCAACCAAGCCGGCACCGCCGCGGCGCTGCACGAGCGCGGCGGGCAGGTCGCCATGATGGGCGACATCTACAGCAAGGCGGTCCAGGTCAGTGTCCATCTGGGCGAGAGCGACGCGGCCTCGGATGTGGCCTGCGCGGCGGTGAAAAGCCTGGTGAATTATTTTATCGGCGCAAAGCTGCCTGGACCTCAGCAGGCGTTCTTTCGGAGAAAGCATGAGAGCTTGGCCGACGATGTGTTGGGTAAGAACCTGAACCCATCCGAGCCCTAAGTCCCTGTGCATTATGGAGGTACGTGATATTGTTGTAACATCACTATACCACCTCTTTAGCTGCAAGGCCGGAATTTCCGTATGGGAAGCTCCACGGCGTGTTCCGTCTGCCATGGTTCAGGCGCATCTACGGGTAAGTGTAAACATCCGAGCCTCTGAGCAGCGCCCTAGCGCCTCTGCCAGGGCGTGTCTGTCCCTGAGCTGCGGTCTTCCCTCCTCGAGCTCCCGGTCCGGGCACCTAAGCACCAGGTGAGCCACTGTCTCTGGTGCTTCCCCGCAGCGGCATAACGGCGTGGGTATTCCAGGGACTCGCCTCTACTCCCTCAGGCCTATTGCTCCTGTGCGAGCCTGTGTCAGGAGTGAGCTCCTTGCCTTATTTAGTCCTTCGTGGGCTGCCAGCGGTCGTGCGGGGGGGTCGAGGCTGTAGAGATCGGTTGCCTCCTTATAGCGACGTGGGCGCTGCGCGTCTGCGCGTTCCATTTGTGCCCTGCGGCGGGCCTTCCATTCTCCGATAGTCGTCACATCCGCGTCTAGTTCTGTCCATTGCCTGTCCGGCGTCTGATGGTCGTCCTCGCTGCTCCTGATATGTGCCTGCAGCCACTCCTTAGCCCACTCCTGCTTTTGGAGGGTAGGTTCCACCGCCAGGGTTCTCGTGTTTCTCCGGGTCCTGCGTCGCCGCAGTTGGGATGTCACCGCTGCGCATGTGGTGCGCAGGAGCTCCGCCATCCCAGTCCTTTGTAGCCGCTGTTCGGTCCTCGCCACCCACCTGTTGAGGTATAGGTCGATAGGGGGCACCCAGGCCTCGCTTTCCAGAAT
>MU863663.1:24684-47844 GCA_033575675.1 Parathielavia hyrcaniae | reverse complement strand
GCTTTAGCTGCTGAAGATGGGACGCTGAACACTTGGAGAACGTAACCTCCAAAACGATCTGCTAACAATCAAGGCAAGAGGCAAGAGGTATTGGGAAGCTTTGCGCAAAGGGCAACTCAAAGGGCTTGTGCGAGATCATGAGAGAAGCGGACGAATCGTATGTAATTAGCGTGCCAAGGCCCTCTAGGCTCAGTGCCTCCGGGCGGAATAAAATCCATCCATCCATCCATCCATGCTTAATTACCTATACCTTCTGCCCTCTCGAGCTTTCCCATCTTACACCATCTTAACAACGACCAGCTTGGGATCCTCCTTGACGACCCACTTCTTAGCAGCGTTCTGCACGATCGTGTACTGGACCTTCATCTTGCTGTCCAGGACCACGTAGTGGTGGCCGCTGGGGTCGATGGAAACCTTATGCGTCGTCTGGCCGATTGTGCACCAGGTATATGATTTCTTGGGCACAGGCACCGCTCGTATCCATGGCCACCGCACAGACGCCGTCGCTTCTCGCAATTCCAGTGGAGATCCAGTTGGCCATCTGCGTTGAGCTCGCAGCGTCGGTCCGCCGTGACCGGCCTTGCACTGAAGCACTCGCAAGACCCCGCCCACCGCGCAACTCGACACCTGCAAACCCCATATATGTCATGCCGCCCCCAACCCGGATCCGGACGTGGAAGGACACACTCGAGAACCTCGCCGCGCTGGGAAATCTAGCGCGCACCTGCAAGACGCTCGAGCAGCTCACCACCCCCATGCTCTTCGAGCGCGTCGAGGTCTCCGTCTTCGCCCCCGCCAGCTTCGTCCAGCTCATCAGGCACTTCTCGCGCTTTGGTCATCTGGCTACCCATGTCAGATATCTAACCCTAGGGAGCGTCGGCGATCCCTCCACCCTCTCGGCGTCACAGGCGAGCTTCCTCCTCCAAGAGGGACAACGGTTGGGCCTCAAGCGGCTGCCCGAACGTCTCGACCTATCCGACCCGGTCGAGCCCAGGTCGATGCTGATCGATGTGCTGCTGTGCCAAGTCCTGACCATCCGGAAGCTCGTCATCTCCCTCCCGCAGCACCTCTATCTGCAGGCGTCCGTCTCCCCCCGTGTGCTGTCGTATGCTGCCCGGCTTCCCGACTCCTTCACTCTGGGATCGTTGCGAGAAATCGAGGCGCACTCTATAGACCCCGAGCTAAGCGCCGACAGCTTCGAGAGGGCATCTCTGACGGCCCTTATCCGCCTCGCCCCGGCCTTGACGCACCTGCGCGTCGGATTCTGCGACGGCACGGCGCCCCAGGGAATCATTCAAAGTCCCTTACCCGAGCTCCAAGACCTTCACCTCTTCGAAGGGATGATCGAGGACCTCACGGCCATCGCTAAGTTTTGTCCGCGACTCCAGCGATGCCGCCTCGGAGCCGGCGTCGCCACAGACCCATCCAAAGGGCAATTTTATCGAGGTCTCTACTTCGACGCCCAATCGAACCCACATTCCCCCCTGAACGCCCTGCTGCCCCTGAGCGCCACACTCCACGACCTCGACGTCAACCCCTCCGGCCTTCTCGTGCTCGACATCCGCGCCCTCCCCTACCTGGCCCCGTTTACCGCTCTCCGGTCGCTGCGTTGGACCTTCTACCGGTGGCCTGACGGGGACAACACGGCACTCCTCGACAAGCTCCTCACCCCGGCCCTGGAATCCCTGTGTCTCGGGGGCCCCGAGATGCCGGTCTATGACGTCGCCGCCCTGCTGCACGAACGCGTTCGCAGTGGCCGGTTTCCGGGGCTGAGGCGGTTCCGGTATCTGCTGGTATCCAAGGAGCTGGAGCCGGGCGTGGCGGACAGCATCGTGAACCTCTTTGAGGGAACTGGGGTGACCTGCGGTCCGGCGGTTGGCCCAGAAATTGACAAACTCCGTGCCGGGATGTTCCCGCCGAGACCCGCCAGGGAGGACGAGTGATGGCGAAGGCAGGAACACAGACCTGCCCCGAAGGCTTCGTTCCGCCCACAAAACCTACCAATCGTTTAACTTAAGGAAGAGAAAAGATGGGAGGGCAGGGCCTGCAGGGCTCTGCCCCCTTTTTCCGCGTCTGCGCGCATGGGCCGCGCAGCGCCCGCAGCGCCTGCGCACGGAACCCGCGCGGGGCCCGTACCGGGGCCAAGCCGGAGCTGGGCCGGAGCTGGGCCGGAGCTGGGCCGGAGCTGGGCCGGAGCTGGGCCGGAGGTGCGTCGCGCGCAGGCCGTGCGATGGAAGCCGTCGGGTATAACTCGCGGCCTTCCAGCCCGGGTGAAGCCCGGGCCCCTGACAGGTTAGCTCAACCACATTGACAGCTATTCCCTCCCTTCCTTGATCCTCCACACGAGCTTCCTGGGCCTTTGGGGCCTTTGGGGCCTTTGGAGCCTTTGGAGCCTTTGCCTTTGGGGCCTTCTGATGCTCTGAAGTAGCCACTCCCTCTCCAATGGTCATAGAACCCCCCGTTTGGACGAATGCTCGGTGGTGTTGACGTCGTTGCTTTTGTCGAGTGTTCTCGGCTCGGAGCCGCGAGTTCTCTTCTTGTAAGAGAGTGGCGTTATACATGGCCATCTGGCACCCTTTGACAATCTTTTGTAGATTCCTGTCTATTGGGCTTGTTATATTAGAACGTTGCCTCTGCCTCTGGAGATGGTCAAGCTCAATGACATTTGATGGTGTCTTGAGTGGAAGTGTCGAGCTTGATTGAATAGGTGGAGGTAGGGGGCTTGGTATTTGTACTCTAACTTGGAGCCGAGCTGCTGTTGGTAATAGGGGCCTCGTTGATGGCAGGGGCGATGAGATCTCTGAAGGTAGGATCTACGTGATCCTCCTCTTCATGTACTCCTCGCGCCCCCTGCTTTTGTTGAGGCCTCTGGTCGTCGGCCCACTGCCACTTGAGTTTGACCTCGGCCTGGCAGTTCTTCAACACGTGCCAGAGACAGGCCTGTTGGTCGACGTTCTCCTAGACGTTGCTCAGGGCGTTCTTGAGGGCTCGTTCGAAGTCGGTAATGGCAACGCTAGGTCGGCAGGCACCAGCCTCTTCGCGGAGCTCATCCAGCATCTGGATAAGCCACTGGTACGCGTCCTCATCCTCCTTGTTGACTACCCCAAAGGCGACATTAAAAGTCGTATGGATATTCGTGATGCCGGTGACGTTGAGGAAGGGCATATGGAAACGGTTGGTTTTGTAGGTGTTGTCGATAGAGATGACATCTGGGAATCGCTGCCACATCTCCTCACACAAAGAGTAGGTCCAAATGAGGGCAACAACACGACCTTGAAGCTGGCGAACGCGGTGCTTGATCTCAGTGTCGGCGAAGTGCTTGAGGAGGGCTTGGGTAGGGGTATGGCCACCGAGGGCCTCGGCCTTCGCTTTGCTCATCTCGTTCTCGATATCTCGTCGTGTCCAGATCTAGAGGCATGACATAGTTAGTTATAGGCAAACTGATAGTAGCGAAGAAGAGGTACCTACTTGGCTAGGGTACTTCTCACGCATAAGCGAGGCGACACTGCGGGATCCAGAAGTCGTTGTCTTGAGCACCTGGCGGATCTCTTGCTTCTGCTCCTCAGTCCAGGTCCTCTTGCGATGGGCAGGGTGGGCTGAAGGGTGAAGAGATGGCTCATGGTTATGGTGATCGTTGCGGACCTCGAAATACCATCGGTCGCCGAGGAGCTTTCGCTGAACTGCCCTCGCGAGCCAGGGGCAGTCTTGTCTCTTGCTACTGGCCTTGCAAAGCCCTGTAGAGGAGGCGTCATGATGGGGGCCGCCGATGTCGCAACAGAGGTTGTATCGGCGAGGCCTCCCCTCTTGATGGTCGCTGGATCGGAGGATGATAATGGCATAGCCACGGGGCTTCGCCCACTGATTGATGTAATTGAAGAGCGCCTCAAAGGAATCAAAACCTTCTCCAGGGACCCGAGGCGACTCGAGGGGCACTTCGAGCAGTAGATCCAGCGGGCGGGCGGCGGCGGCGGCGGCGCCGTCGTCAGCCATCTTAGCGGCCCGCGGATCGGTTGCGGAGGGTGGAAGTCGGGTAGGTTGGATTGGGGATGATAGTATTATGTACAAGTAGTGATGAAACTGTACTCCTCTAGTGCGTTTAAAGGCTTCTGGATAGCTTCAAATCGCGCTTAGTTGTGTGATAACTGCCGAGGTAGTGGTGGTGGAGAGGAGTGAACCTTTGTACCTGCTATTGCAAAGAAGTAGCCGACGAGCAGTAATGGATTCTCACTGTCTAGGTAGGGACGATAGGTAAAAGGGGCAACCGTGATGGGGCCGTTGCTCAGAGGCCACGAAAAAAGGGGGAGGCTGCCCATAAAGGGGGTTCTCAACGCGGGTTAGGGTTGGACGAGGGTTGCCGAGCCTCAGCCTGCCACAGGTGTGGCGGAATTCAGGGGGTCTGTGCGGACCCCGTACAATTAGAGGTACTCCTTTGAGATCCTGCGCCGCATCTCGCTGGCCGTCACGGCCGCGCGCAACCAGTCTTCGTTCCCCATAGTCCTCGCCGGGAACTGCTGCGCCAGCGTGGGCGTCGCTGCCGGACTGTGGGGCTCTAAGGATCTCAGAGGGGCGAAAGACGACGCGCTCGGGTGCGTCTGGTTTGATGTCCATGACGACTACAACGTTCCCGACACTGTGGTTAGTGGGTATTTTGATAGCCAGGGCATTGCCATGATGGCTGGCGAGTGCTGGAAGGCTCTGGTGGACACGATTCCCGGCTTCCGCCCCATGCTGTTATGGAAAGTGGTGCATTGTGGGATGCGGGACATGAACGACCTGGAACGGACCCGGGTTGAGGCCTCGGACATGGGCGTTGTTTGGGGCGGCGAAGGAAAAGCAGGGGGGTTTGTAGATGGTCTGAAGCGTGAACTGCTGGCGAGTTTTGCAGGGGAGAGCTACACGGCGACTCTGATTCACGTCGACATGGATGTACTGGACGGCACACTGGGGAAGGCCAATTAGTTTGCTATGCCCCAGGGTGGTCTTCTGGAGGAGGACATGGCAGGCTGTATACGGGCCATCTCGAACTGGACGATACCGCTGGCACTGCCATTCGCACTGACGATTGCCTCGTTTGATCCGCTGTGCGATGGGGAGGACTCGGCGCGGCGACTTGCCGGAATTGCTATTGATGTCGTGGAGAGGGTGCTGAGCCACTTGAAGGCTCGTGGTCACTTCAGGCCATAAGTAAAACATGGCATCAAGTCTGCAGTACTCAACGCCGATGTCAGGGGGGGACGATTCCAGATTGTCTTGTATCCGGAATATGATGAAAACCTACCTCTTTTCGCCCATCTTGCCGGGTTTTTCACAGTCTTGCCCTAATACGGGCAGTGGGAACTGGACTGCAAAGAACTCCGGTGCCCCTATCAAGTTTCAACTACCGCTCCAAAACTCTGCCCACGCTTCCCCCAGTAGTCTCACCAACCGTCCCTCCACGTACTCGCTCTTGAACCTCAATGGCTCCTCGCCCTTCATCAAAAGCATACCGTTGTCAATAGTCTCCCACCCTTCAACGGGGGCACGCACAAAGCCATGGTCAGCTCCACAGAAGCCACGCTTCAGAGCTCCCTCGCCGGTACCACCACCGCCACTCTTACTCGCATGAAGCGCATCATAACACCACTGACACAGAACCGTATCGCAACACCAAGTGCACTGGTACATCACTTGATCCCCGACCTCATCCCAGCTCGTAAACACAGCACGCGGATCACACGCACCACCACATTGAATCTGTCCTCCGCTCCAGTCAACATAGCGGTACCGCTTACTCTCCTCGTCTCCCTCGTCGTCTCGGACATCGCGGGCCCCCCTACCCCCTTCGTCCTCTTCATCACCCAAATTTGCCCTCATCCGCTCGTCGTCGCTAGACGAGACGTCCTCGTCCGTCCCTTCCTCGTCCGACCCTTCCTCGTCCGGCCCTTCCTCGTCCGACCCTTCCTCGTCCGGCCCTTCCTCGTCCGACCCTTCCTCGTCTGGCCCTTCCTCGTCAGACCCCTCCTCTTCCCGCCCTTCCTCGTCTGACTCTTCCTGTTCCGGCCCTTTCTCGTCCGACCCTTCCTCGTCCGACTCTTCCTTTTCCGGCCCTTCCTCGTCCGAGTCCCCGCCGCCTTTGCGAAGGCCAACTCCAAACCCGGCACCATCAACACTCCCATCATAGTAATCCAGTTCCGTCTCAGGCTCCAATCTCGCCGAGACCATGACCCCCGCTGCCCGGGCCAACTCGGCCCTCATCTTCGGCACCGCCTCCGCCAGCACCGCCAGCGCAGTTCCCAGCGTCGCCAGCGCGGCATCGTCATTCCACGCCACGCCGTCTCGCAGCGCGGCCCGGGCGTCCGCCACCGTATCGTCCAGCAGCCGGTGGAACTCGCGAGCGGGGCCCATCTTGCGCACCATGCGCGCCACGACGAGGCGGTGGCGCAACAGGGCCGTGGTGGAGAACAGGGACGCCTCGAGCGCCAGGCTCCGGCCCGGCAGGGCACGCGCGTTGGCGAGCAGCGCTTCCTTCCCGGCCGGGTCGGCCGACGCGCAAAACAGCTGCCGGAGCACGTCGGTCTGCAGCTGGATGGTCTTGTGCAGCGTGCGGCTGGGGTCTTCGTCGGTGAATTGGTACGACGAGTTGGCCCCTTGCAGGCCGGTAAGGTTGCCGTCCAGGATCTCGTTGAGGACGTCGAGGGCTGTGTGGGGGTTGTGCCGGACCTGGAGGTGGAATCGGGCGAGGTGATAGCGGAGGGGCGCGCCGGCGTTTACTTTGCCGAGGTAGCACAGGGCGTCGTGATACCATTTCAGGACCTGTCTGTCAGAGTCGTCAGAGTGGACGGCGAGGCGCTGGAGGCTCGTGTGCGTCTTGTCGCCCTGGAGCCACCATTCCCATGTCATCCAGGTCAGCCGATCGAGCGAGTTGAAAGAGGCGAGTGTTTCCATGGCGGCGACGGGGGGACAGTCCCTCTCCCGAGCCTGTGCGAAACACAACAGGACTTCCTCGTGGAGGACGTCTCCTGGAGTGAGACCCGAGGGGTCGGCCTCCCTCGCCTTGCGATAGAACTGGACTGCGTCCGGATCCGACTTCGCTCTGAGAATGCGTGCTGTGGTGAGATGGGCAGCCCGCTGCAGCGTCGGACATGGGGATAGAGTGCCCATTTGCAAACCCTCGATGGATTCAGCGGCCTTGTCCAGCGCTTTCGACTGTTTTCCATTTTCCCAGTAGATTCGGGCCAGCAGTTCCAGGGTCCGCGAGCGAGACAGGTGATCCTGAAGGCTGATCAGAGACAAGGACTTGATGCACTGCTTCTCAGCAGCGCCATTGCGCCTGTAGAAATGGAGGATCTCTGCGATGGCCTTGTACGCTGTGCTGTCCAGCTCGGGCGCGACACATCCAAGGCGAGGCCGAGGCCGAGGGCAGCCTCGCTCCGGAGGACAGTAGTGCGTCCATTGTCCGTCTTTTTGCCGATCTTTGTGCCAAAACTTCTCTCCGCTTGCCGAGCAAGCTCATTGCCGTATTGACTCTGGAATTGGTGTTATTTAGTTGGCCCCAGCCCAGCCGGGAGGATGTGGCAGCCACTTACCACACCGAGAAAGAACAAGACTGCGCGGTACGAGATCAGGGTCGGAATGCGTTCCTCTGAGCCGTATAGCCTGCGCAGATGCGCTTTGGCCTGGTCTAACACCAACCTACGCCGGGGCGTGCGACCAGAATCTGCCAGGGATTTCCACCACTCCACCATCTCAAAGTCCATCTTGCTCTTCTGCTGGTCCTCGCTCGGCTGCGCACTCATGTACCTGTTAAACGCGCCATGCCAGGTCTTCATGTGAAGAAACCAAGCATCCGAAAACAGTGCAGAGAGCGGGACGAACTTGGACGCCTCTAGCTGGGCGGCGAAGTCGGACCTGTTAGACAAGAGCTCTCCAAGTGCTTCCAAGACTCGAACGTTTTTCTGATACGGTCGTGTCTCCTTGGACGCAGCATCATCATCATCCGGTTGAAATTCCATGATGTGCTTGAGGACGTGGATGGCCGCGTACTTTTTCAATCCGTGGTGAAGAACCATTCTGCTTTGCTGTTTGTCAGCAAGGATGGCGGCGCAGGTCAGGAAGATCTTCCTATGCGCTCGGTGCTTCTCTTCTATCAGTCTGGACCGAGACAATGCCGCTTCGTTTCTGAAAAACGCTCGCATGGTCCGCTCCCGATACTCGACTCGCAAGCCGCCATCCCCCACAGCCAGGAAACCGATCGCAGTGGCGGCTTCTGTATCGTCCATTTCCTCCATTGTTTCGCCCATTGAAGGTGGGACTGATGAATCCACATCGTCTTCACCTGTCGGGGCCGCGGCATCCCAAATGACCAGAAACCTGGAAAAGACTTGTGGCAAGTCTTCGGGCTCGAGCGTGGGATTGGCGCTGAGGTAGCGGATGAGGGACACGACTTCGTCGAGTACCAAGGGCCGGAATGCAAAAGTCATCCAGCAGAAAAGCTCTTTGACTGTTCTGAGCAGATGTTTGGGCGTTCTTCGTTCGCAGTCGGCAAGCATGGTGTCGTATAGGCGATGCAAATTTGAGGGCAACACCTCCTCCCCTTGACCGTACTTTCGCTGCCGCTGGTCACGGTCAAGCTCTCTAAGAACGGCGCCCTCGCGATTCATTTCGTTGAAGCGCGAGAGAAGATATTCGGCGTGAAGCAGGTCTGTCAGAGGAGTCAACTCGCCTGTCAATGTGTTTCCTCCAGTGTAGACAAGGGGGGCCTTCGTCAGCAAAGGGCTCGAACGTACCTGGTGATATTTTGACAATTCTATCAGCAATGGTTTGCTTTGCTCGTCGGCTTAGTCGTCGGAGGGCCGAGAGTGTATTGAGACGGTTCCAAACCATCATCTTGAGGGTGGGAAGCTGTTCGCTCATGGACACAGGCAGCAGGAAGTTGGATCCGTCAGGGGCACCGTCGCCGCAGGGATACTTTGACCAGGAGGACTCCGGGTCAGACCAGGGTTCGCTCCTCAGGGTGAGCACAATCGATATACTGAGCCGTTGTTCCGCAATGAGCTCGAGGAAATTGCGGAGCTCTTCGTTTTCGCTCGGTTCAAGCTCGTCCACGGCGTCAAGCACCACAAAGAGCTGCGTCGTAGAATCCCCGCTGAATGCGGGGACGAGCAACGTGGCCACCAGTTGCCTCCAGTCGGCTACATCAATATCGTTCGCATGTAGTTTGAACTGTGCGCAGAAGAGGTCGCAGAAATGGGTGCTGTGCTGCGATATCTGCCTGATAACGGCATACACGGCGTTGCGGAACACGGCAAGGCCGGGCCGATGCTCCCGGAAATAGAAGTGTGTCACGGCAGTGCGGTCGTCCTTGGCGTGGCTGCTGGCCAGTTCGTGGTAGATCACAACGGCAAGCCGCGTCTTTCCGATGCCCGGGGGCCCTGTGACGATGAACGGAAGCCGCGGCCGTGTCGTCTTGCTTGCTTGAACCCAACTTGCCCAGAGGGGCGTAGACAAGATCCAGCGGCAAGGGTCGCTCACTAGGCCGTCCTGGGCTATGTGGTACTCGGATACCTCGTCGTCGTCGACGGAGGGTAGGGCGTTCCGGATGAGGTTGGCCGAAATGGGTACCTGCTTCTTCTTCACGGTCCTGGAATTGCCAGCAGAGGTGCTGCGTTCGACCTCCTCCCGCCGGCGATTCTCCTCCTGCGCGCGAAGAAGCACTGCCAAGCCGTTGCTGATGACCTCGTTGGACTGCTTTAGCTGCTGCAAGATGCGCGTCTGCGCTGCGAGTTTCTCTTGGTGGCGAATATCGTTCTCGGCGAGCTCGTCGTTCATCCGCTTCAGATCCTCCGTGTTGCCGAGAATGGCCAGGCTGGTCGCGTCCCGCAAACGGTCCAGGCTCAACGACAGCTTATCGCGGGCCACACTGAGCTCGCTGTCGTCGCCAGCAACACACTGTGCCATCCACTTTTCTGGGGGGGTTAAAAGAGCTCGTTAGTGGGACCTCTGCCGTGCCTTCTTGGGCCCGAGACGCGAGAGCAGGAAGCCGACTCACTGAATCTCCCGAGTTCAACAAACTTGGTGGCCACGCCGCTCATTTCTAGGAACGACGTAAAAACGTCCATCAGACAGTTCTGCCAGCATCCATTGGGAGGGAGTCGGGACTGTATGATGACGGTGCGCTTGAGGAAGCTCTGCATGTCCTCAAAGAAAGCCTCGACGACGTTGTAATCGGCCGATTGCTTTCGGCAAGCCTATGCGACGACCTCCATGTCAATGACCGAGGCGGCAATCGGAGGCTGGCGGTTCACCATCTCCTAAATAGGTAAGGTAATTCCTCACACTGAGCAGGTACGTCAACGCCGTCCCGATCGCCGCAGCCGGGGGAAAGGACGTTGTGGCGGCCGAGAGAAGGAGCTGGGAACCTTGATCCAGGTAGTCAAGATTCTCGGAAAACAAGGTGCGCAGGCGGTCAACCTTGCCCTGGTCATGGCGCCACCGGTGGAAACTCTCCATGTCCCTCGTGCCTGCCTCGACCATGTCTGGGACGCTGCTGTACTTGCGCTGGAGCTCGAAGCCGACAATACCTTTGTATCGCTGCATCGCCGCCGTCCAGATGTCGTTCACGTCTCGAGTGTCGCCCTCCACCTTGGCGCGGTGGGTGACTTGTTTCGAGTCAGCAGCCGTTAACAAAGCCATGCTATTATCTCACGATGATTGCCACAAGGGGTGTGCCGTGTGTGGCTCTTAGGACCTCAATCTAATGATGGTTTTTCGTAGGCTTCAAGTTCCTTGGCTCACCAGCCCTGAAAGTGGGCGAGCCCTGGCCTTATAGGTACAAGTATGCACAATCCCTACGCAGTAACCCTTTGGCGGAGCTTGTTGCCTAAGGCGGCTTTCTGACCGCTTCAAGCGCTTGTTAAAACTCAGCTGCTGCGTCTTGCAGTTTGCCAAGATGGTTAATGGGGGGCCGTAAATGTGTTTGGTTGGTTAATGGGGGGCCATAAATGTGTTTGGTTGGCGAGGAATACGGACTTGCAACGCGTTGATGGAACGTGTGGGTCACATATATGTAGGCGAGGTTAAGAACACACCGCGGTATGAATGGGAGATAGCCTTGGAAAACGGAACACTAAAAACAAAGAGTAACCTGGAAGGTAGGAACGCGTTCCCTACCGTACCGGTGGTCTGTGGTGGGCATGAATGATAACCTGAAAAGTTTTAAACTAACGTAGTCCACCCCCAAGTCTCGCACACCCCCAAGTCGCGCACTGGTAAGGGTTACACAGACATTTGGCTGTAGCAGTAAAGTTTTATTCCCGGTTTAATCCCGCTGTTAAGTACTGCAGTTAAATGCCTGTGCAACCCTTACCAGTGCGCGACTTGGGGGGTGGACTACGTTAAAACTGACAAGTATCATTCCGGAAACCAATTATCATTCCGGCCCAACCGACCCACTATAAAAATTCCATGAACGCTACAACCCACTGTGACTTAGCCTATAGGTACGCCGAAGGCCTTGCCCGGGTGCAAGTCCTTGTTCAGGCCTTGGCCCAGGTTTTAGTGGGACTCAAAGTTTGGACCAATCAGAGCCTTCACATATGTGGGGCGGCCGGAATGATAACTGACGCCGGAATGCTTCTTCGCCTTGCAGAAGATAAAGTATGATAACTGCCCTCCTCATTTTCCCACTACGGTACCGTTCTTGGTTTTGGAAAGCTTTCTAAGGTTCTCAGTGCGTGTCTCAAGCCCTTCTGAGTTGGTACCTGGTACTTGGACTAAACGAAGAAGAGAAAGGTTAAATAGTATCAGGTCCAGGTACGCGTTTCGTCCTCTACAACAACAGCAGCTTCTGGGTTTTCAGTGTTTGTTCAAAGGGTGCGATCTCTTGTTTTTGTACTCACTTCTGGACCTTTGTGAGCAGACATAGAACTTTCATGAGCATAATCTCACCACCAGCCGACCCTCCCTTACTCCCTCCGACTAAGACGCCATGTCCCTACCGAACCTCTGCTAAACCGACGCCGAACCCTCAGCCAGCTCAACCCAGCGCTCGATCCCTATTATCCCCTAATTATCTTAGATAGCAACAGCAGCAACGTAAACACCAATACCCTCACCACCACCCCTAAACTGGAACCAACCCCCAACCCCCCAACCCCCCAACCACCTGTACCTACCTAACAAGCTAATACCCAAGCCCAACCTGAAGCCCCTGCATCCTCAACGCCCCCTCCCGATTCAACCCCCCCTCCCAATTCATATTCCCCTCCCGGTTCAAGTTCCCATGTCGATCCTCATCCCGATCCCCATCCCGATCCCCATCCCGCTCCCCATCCCGATCCCCACCCCGATCGCCCACCACCACCGCCGCCGCCGCTGCCTGCTGTTCCTGTTCCTGCTCCTGCTGCTCCTGCTGCAGCACACCCCGCCTTACACCACCCAACCCGCGCCAGATCCACTTGGAATACACACAGCCTATGAACCCGATGATCCACAGCAGTACCGAACCGGCGACGCCGAGGAACAGGCCCGAGGCGATGGCGTGGCCGGGGGTGTCGTAGAGTGCGACGGGGAAGGGGAGGAGGGTTGTTGTTGCGGTGGTTGTTAGAGTTGGAGTTGGGGTTGGAGTTGTCGGTGGGTTGGCGGCTTCGGCGGCCCGCGGGATTGCTGCATTTGGTGTTGCGGGCTTGGTTGCGGGCTTGGGATCGGTTTCGGTCATGGGTTCGGTCATGGGTTCGGTTTCGGCTGTGGTGGTTGTGGTGATGGTGGTTGGGAGGGCGGCAGTATCGTGTTCACTGTCGGCTTCTTCAATGTCACTCGCATCCTTGCGGTTGCTAGTCTCGGGCTGGACTGCTGAATGGGAGATGGGAATGGCGGAAGGGGGGTACTGTATGGTGAGACTGTGCTCCAGGCCGATGACGCGAGGGCAAACCGAGGACATGTACGAGGAATGGTCGGGGCCAATGGTGGAGGAGGCCTGGGAGCCCGAGGAAAAGAAGAGGTCCATGAAGAAAACGAAAAAAATGGCGAGGGCCAGCGGGCGAAGGCGGGCTACCACACGGCGATGCGGATTCTGGTGGCCTAACATCGTCGTTTTCCTGATTGGGTTCTCTCACTATCTTTTGTGCTTTGTTGAGGGCGGTAATGCGGTTAGATGTTAAGCGTGGATGTGATGAGATGGTTGTCGTGTGAAACAGAGAAAGGACTTCTTTCAGCGGTTTGGTGGCTGTTGTTCGGTCAGCGTCGAACGAACAACTCGAGAATGTTTGAGCATCATTTGCAAGAAAAACGGGCTGTTTACCGTCTGCCTGAGGCCGTCGATGTCGTTGTTGCCAGCGGAATGGTCAAGTGACGAGGGGTTTGAGGCCGGAAGGCTGCGAGGCTGCGAGGCCTCGAACCAAAGGTTAACCCGTCGCTTTGTGGCAACAACCAAGCGCTCTATCGACAGATCTTTGATGCTGCTATTCTTGCTATTGAGAGTTGGCAAACGAGGTGAAATGCCAGACCAACCTCCCAGCAAAACCGAGGCTCACTGCATGGCAGTGCATGTGAGCACGACTAGACCTGTGAGACACTGCCATGTCATGGTGCAACGTGATATCGTACTTGTACAAGGGACAGATCCGCTGACCCCTGGAACAAATAGAAGTATTGTAGTTGTGAAACACTACCAGCACAAAGATATATGTCACGAATCGAAAGGGGTATCAAACATACAACACGACCCAGTGCCTATCTCGCCTCACAAACCACTCCATAGGTATTCCCTCACAACCCAACCATAACAACACCGCCTACCAACCAAATCCCAAGCCCAGCCCCAGCCATCCCCGTACACCTCGCAGGCGCCGCCCCAGCATTGCCCGAGCTGGGACCCGAACCAGCGCCGTCACCCCCCTCCCCCGTCGAAGCAGCGGCACCACCACCACCACCAGTGGGCTCCGGCACGGGGCAACTGGCGGTGCACGGAAGATCCGAGGTAAAGGGCGTCGGCGCGGTCGTGCCCGTCGCCGTGGCTCCGACGAGCGTGTAGACGGGCGGCTGGGCGGTGGTGAGGCTGACGTCCGGGCGGGCGTCCGACTCGTCCGGGCTGAGGACGTTGTCGATCATGTGGACGAGCCCGTTGGAGAGCAGGATGTCGGTCTGGATAATCTCGGCCGAGTTGACAAAGATGAAGTTTGTGTGGCGCGTGATGGACACTTGCTTGCCGTCGTCGGCCGTGGCGAGTGTGCTCGCGTTCTTGAGCTCCCAGACGTGCGTCACGTTGCCGGGAACGATGTGGTACTGCAGGATCCGCCTCAGCTGCTCTTTATCCGTGGCCTTGAGCGCGCCGGCCAGCTGCTGGAACGCGGCGTTGCGCGGGGCGAAGATGGTGACTTCTTCGAGAGAGGCGACCTCGCTCATCAGGTCGGCGGCGTAGAGGGCGCCGACGAAGGCTGTCAGGTCCGTGTAGGCGCTGCGGGCGGTAGATTCGAGGCTCTCCGGGACGCGCATGACCGAGTCGATGACCTGGACGAGGCCGTTGTCAAAACCCAGGTCCTCGACGAGAACGGTGCCTCGAGTGGCGAACCCCGAGGTGAAGACGACTTCGCCGCCCGGCTGCTTGGTGAGGATCAAACGCTGGCCGCCCTGCACCGTGGTAACGCTCTCGTCGGTCAGGGCCGTCGAGGCCCAGATGGAGTCGCCCTTGACGATGGAGGGCATGCCGATGGCCTGGTTGAGGATATGGTATTTCAGGATCGACTCGACGGTAGTCTCGTTGTAGGTTTCCCAGTTGCCCAGTTTCCAGAATGCATTGTCGTTTGGAGCGACGACGGTCACGCCGTCAGGGAGGTTTGCAAAGATGTCGGTGTAATACTTGACCAAGCCGCTGAAAATCGTGAGATTGGCCTGGCCGGCAAGCACACTCTCCAGGCCCGCAGCTCGGACGGCTGGCGCGAAAAGAAGCGCAGAGAGGCCTGCTACGAGCCTGACTGCTGTGGGCAGTCTGAGGACCATTTTCAATCTGCAGGAAAATGGGAAAGCAAAGGACGCGCAGTGATTTTATGGAAGGAGTGTGTGCTCAATGAGCGGAACAAGGAACACAATGGAAGTCATAACAATCGACACCACGCCGATTGTCAAAAGGCGACCTGAAGAGGAGAAGGTGCAGAACCGAGCCGAGAACTGAGCCCAGGCACCGCATCGGCCATCACGAGCCTTTTCATCCTCGGGGCGCAACCCTCCATCCTGCACCCGCGCCGCAGCTGATGGGTGAGGTGCTGAGGCACGGAAATTGGCTCTCCCACGTTGGGGAAAGCATGCCATCGCAACGCAACTCGTGATGCTTGTGATTGGTCAGGTTCGCTAAATGGGCGTTCAGGCGCGATCTGAACCCCCCTGCCCCGCAGCGGATTCCGTCCCCTGCAACGCCACATGGCGGTTGGTCCCGAGTCAATCTTCGATTGCCGCCACTTGAGATAACAACATTATCACCAATCTGCATTCTTTCCAGGTTTCTCGGTTATCTTTCAGCTCACCATCTTCAGATCTTGAGGCTTTTGCCATGTCATTTGAAACGCCCATCCAGCCAATGACTCCTACCATTCGCACCACACGGCTGTAGCCACCGAAGATCAACTACCTACTCGGCTAGTCAGAAATACACTGGGCTTGGCCGAAAGAAGTTTGATCATCTCACGTCAGCGTTCCAGGCGAAGGCGGCCACATTCAGCTGACCCCACCCAGCATTATCCTCTTCAAGGTCGAAATCTGCCCAAAAATCCCACTCGAGCACCACCTCACACCTCCTGCTGCGTGGTCGCGCCAATGGCCGCCCCCGACGTCGGCACCAGAAAGCTGCTCGGCCGGACCTTACCATCCGACCCGCGGGCGCCCTTGAGCGTAGCCGGATCCCTGCTGGCGAAGGAGCTGTTGGACCACGAGCCCGACTGCCACGAGTTGCCCGACGCCGTGACCGAGGAGACGAGGCTGACCTGGGCGCTCCCGACGTTGGCCACGGCCACGTTGGCGCGCAGCGTCGACGACGAGCTGCGCATGTGGAAGCCCAGGTCGCCGTTGTTCCAGGCCGTGTTGCGCTCCACCGTCATGGCGCCCGGGTTGCCGTTGTCGATGAAGCCCTTCTTGAAGTTTCCAAACGCCATGCAGTTGCGCACCACGTGGTTGGCCGCCGGGTTGCCCGTGATGCCCAGCTTGAAGCCGTTGCCGTCGCCCTCGAACGGCGAGAACCCCCAGCGGTTGAACCCGTTGCCCCACGCGTACACCTCCTCCATCACCACGGGCGAGCCGAACATGAACAGGTCGAGCCCGTCGTCGACGTTGTCCCACAGCCGCGCATTGCGCAGCACGTTGCCCTCGCCCGAGCCGCTCTTGCAGGCGAACCCGTCGGCGCTCTCGCCGTTCTTGCGCGGGTCCCGGTTGCGGTACGAGTCGAGGTTCAGGACCGTGTTGTTGGACGAGGCGCCCTCGAGCTGGAAGCCCGTCTCGTAGTTGTCGTGCGTCGAGAGCCCCTGGTAGAAGTTGTGGCTGGCATCGCGGGCGTAGATGCCGTATGGTCCGTTGATCAACCTAGCAACTGGTGAGTCGCCGAACACCTTCAGGCTAGGGACAACTGTTTGCCATACTCAAGGTTGTAAAAGGCCCAGTACTGGGCGTTTTGGATGTGGAAGATTCCTCGCTCGGGATTAGGAAGCCCTTCGTTGAGTGCCTTTGGGGTTCTGCCCGTGGTTGGCATGTGTCAAAATGTGACCGGCTGTCTCTGCTCATGGCGCCCTTACCCAGGCATGTTCTCCCCGTTGATGATCACTTTCTCATTCTGGTAGGGCCGGACTGAGATGGGAGCCGTCCTGGTCCCACTCTTGCCGACTTGGATGTTGGATGACGGCGCATATGTGCCTCCTCGGAGGTAGATGGTGTCGCCAGCGGCAGCGGCGTTGACGGCGCTCTGGATAGATCTGTAGGGGCTTTCGAGCGTGCCTGAGCCTGAGCCTGTTGGGGAGACGTAGATGCTCTTGGCAATGATGCCGTTGAGGAGACTCAGAGCGAGGCCCCAAGTTTGTGAAGCTCGCATGTTGAGTGTATTTGAGGCCAAGAAGTGATGATTCCAGGAGGACTGGTCTTGAGTCTGCCACTATCAGATGAGAAATAGGAGATTTATGTAGCCTCACATCTCGCTGGGTATCAGGCATTCCAAGACTGACATTGGGACGGAAATGAAGGTCGACTCCGTCGCTTGTCCTCCACACTACGGTGACACTTACTTTAATACGCGACGGAGTAGTGATCCCTTTGAGGTTGGCGTGCCGGAGCATGTTTCACGTCTCCGAGTGGTGGACCCTGATGTCCCGGAGGGCCGGAACTCAATGCTCCGCCATCGCGGAGTCACCACACCCCCGGCGCAGCGTAGTACCAGTGGTGCCAAACCTTTGACCGTTGAGGGTTGGCGGCGACCCGAGGCCGGCACCACTGTGTATTTCAGCATCGGCATCGCTCAAGACTGGCGGAATACTTCCAGCTTGAACGCGACCCACCAATCAATCCCCGGGACTCCAAAGATGACAGAGGTGACAGGTACGTAGTTAGCAAAAGCCCTCGAGACGGAGATAAACGACCTTTCGAATTACCCCAACCGCTCTCGCCATTGACAATACAAGACACCTCAGAGACCCACATTACCCACTCATATCACGAGGACCATTCATCCCTTCAGCTCTCGGTCAGGTTGTAGATCTTCTGGATGTCCTTCAGCATGCCCTCAAAGTCCACCTTCAGGTCCTTCAGCAGCCCGTCGTTGAAGCCAAAGACCCAGCCGTGCACGACGGGGAACTTGTTCTTGGCAAACGACTGCTGCACCGAGGCCGACTTGACCACGTTGCGGCACTGCTCGTAGACGTTGAGCTCGACGAGGCGGTTGTAGCGGGCGTCGTCGTCGGCAATGGCGTCGAGCTCCTGCTCGTGCAGGCGGTAAACGTCGCGGATGTTGCGCAGCCAGGGGTTGAGCAGGCCCAGGTCCTTGGGGGTCATGGCGGCCTTGACGCCGCCGCAGCCGTAGTGACCGCAGACGACAATGTGCTTGACTTTCAGGTGCTCGACGGCGTACGTGATGACGCTCATGACGTTCAGGTCCGTGTTGCACACCAGGTTGGCAATGTTGCGGTGCACAAACGCGTCGCCGGGCTCCAGGCCCGTGATCTGCTCGGCGGGGATGCGCGAGTCGCTGCACCCGATCCAGAGGTACTCGGGCGTCTGCCCCGCCGAGAGCTTGACGAAGTAGTCCGGGTCCTTGGCCTTGCAGTCGGCGGCCCAGCGGCAATTGTGCTCAAAGACGCGGTCGTGCGTCTGCCGCAGGTACTGCGTGATGTCGTTTTCGGCCATGGCGCGCCAGTCGGTCTTGGTGTTGGGGCGCGCGGCGGATGAGGCAAAGGAACGGCGTCTGAGATGGGGCGGTGCGAGACGGGTCGACGGTGGAAATAAGAATGGTCGAGCTTGCCGGGGGATTGTGCGTCGGGTAAGTGACTGCAGCAGTGTTGCACTTGTACCAACACGTGAGTTGAACATGGCCAGCCGTGCCCCCCCTTTTGAGTTTCCAGTTCCTCAAGATACGCAGTCCGTGGGACACCGCGACTGCAGCTCAAGCTCAACAAAACCGGATTCCGCGGCGAGTCAGAGGCAAGAACAAATCACGTAAATCCCGGCACTGCAGGCGCTAGCTAAAACCTTCTCCGGGACGATTACAACCCTAACCCAGGATGCACATCGTAGAGATCGCCGGTCTGCTACAAGTCTTGATTAACTATGTATATGCTTTCTGCGCCCGGAGTATTGTTGGATTGATTCCCTACCTTCTCCAATTACTTGTTATTTTGACGCTGGAATTGAAAATGACTTGTGCCCATCTCCTCCACAGACTGAATCCTACACTCCGTCTGCGTTGCCAAGCCAACTTAATCTTTACGGAGTGGGGCTCTCCGGCCTCCCCCACATCATTAGATCGAGATCGGGACATGCAATTCTTCTCTCGGATTGCATCTTCATCAATTCGCCATGTTTCCGTTGGTTGATTGAAGAACCCCAATACGGGAAGGGGCCATGCTTGTCTGGTCGTCTTATGAGACACTTTCCCCGCCAGCTCGCGAAGTCCGCGGCGCGCTCGAATTTTTCCCAAGCCGCAAAAAAACGAACCCTCCGACACCGGCTGCTTTGCCAAGATCGCCCAACATTCACGTCTTGCCGCCGATAACCGATTTTCGACCGGACATCTTGGAGTTGTGGAATCGCTGCCGCTTGGATGGGTTTCTGGTCATCAAAGACAGCCCAAGTCGCATGTCTTGACTTCTGTGAGAGGGTTTCTTGGCCTCGAGGCTTGAAGTTCACATTGTCACTGACTCCGGGTCGTCGCTGCGATGTCAAACAACAGCCACCGTCCACGCTGCCGTCCGCGGAAATGGAGTCCCATTCTACTCCGTGAAACGGGGGCCCAATCAAGTCCCATCACCCCCACGTCAACGGTCTTGAGCTTTCTCCGCCCCCGCTGAGCCTCCGCTGTTATGAAACGAAGCAGTTTCCTTTGTACCAAGGCGCAGTGGCCGTCAGGGGGACCTAAGAGAGCGGTATTTACGCTCTCTGGATGGCTTTCAAGGCATCGGACGACACAAGGCTTGATTGAGAGCTGATGGCCATCAAAGCTCTACACAATCCAGACGCGAAGCTGTCTCCTCACCCCTCATGCTGGCGGCGGGGTCATCTGTGCCGCAACGTCACCACTCATGTACTGTGGTAGCCAGTGTCCACTTCAATGCTGCACGTGTAGCCCCCGATAGGACGTGGGGCATGGCGGCATGCGCTATTCGGAGTCTGCAAGACCGGCTTGCAGCGGTACCTTCAGTTAACGACCGGTTGAATGAAGGGTTGGTGTAAGCACCCAAGCGGGACCGGAAGGATCGGGCGGGCGTATATTAATTTTCCCCTCGCTCGAACTCGCAGCTAGTGCCCCTCTTCCCTCTCCATCCGTCAACCACCTCGACCGCCGTTCAGCACACATTCTCAGCACTTCCCAGCATACTCAAGCATTGTACGATGCCCGGGCAAAAGCAATGGCGCCTGCCGCAGGGAACATATCTGCATGATCAAGGTAACTTCAGTTGTGAAGCAGCCGGGTGTTCGACAGCTTCGCTCTGGCATTCCACTCCGTTCATGATGTCTCCTCGGCCAACACCGGGGAGGTCATATGGTTGACAATGAGTGCCGGAGCAGGCTGTCGTTCTGAGAAATACCGGTCGAACTTGATCTGGATAATACCAGCGAAAGGACATGCTTCTTAGCCTCCCTCCCCCTTGCAGTGCCATGCAGGGCACGCCCGAGTCGGTGACTGACCCATCGCAGCACAAATCTTTATCTGTCAAGATGTCGACTGACAAGATCACCTTCCTGACCAACTGGTATGCGAGCTGACTGCTTAGGTGCCACTCCTGCCCTTCCCCCGCTTCTGGCTGACGCAAATCAGGCACGCTACGCCTTACCACGCTCCGCTCTACCTGGCCCAGGCCAAGGGCTATTTCAAGGACGAAGGCATCAAGGTTGCCCTGCTCGAGCCCAATGACCCGAGTGTAAGTGGATGATATCTCCCCGAAGAACATCAACAGCAGGCTAAGCATCTCACAGGATGTGACGGAGATCATTGGCACCGAAAAGGTCGATCTCGGCTTCAAGGCCATGATCCACACCCTTGCCGTACGTTTCACCTGCGATTCCCATGCCCACCCAAGCCCACCTGCTAACACATCCCAGGCTAAGGCCCGCAACTTCCCGGTCCTGTCCATCGGCAGCCTCCTGGACGAGCCCTTCACCGGCGTCGTCTACCTCAAGTCGTCGGGCATCACGCCCGACTTCCGCACGCTCAAGGGCAAGCGCATCGGCTACGTGGGCGAGTTCGGAAAGATCCAGATCGACGAGCTGACGTCGCACTACGGCATGTCGCCCTCGGACTACACGGCCATCCGCTGCGGCATGAACGTGTCCAAGGCCATCATCGACGGCACCATCGACGCGGGCATCGGCCTCGAGAACGTGCAAATGGTCGAGCTCGAGGAGTGGCTCGCGGCGCAGGGCCGGCCGCGCAGCGACGTACAGATGCTGCGAATCGATGAGTTGGCCGAGCTGGGCTGCTGCTGCTTCTGCACCATCCTGTACATTGGCAATGAGCGCTTCGTGCGGGAGAACCCGGACAAGGTGCGCGCCTTTATGCGCGCCGTCAAGCGCGCCACCGACTTTGTCCTCGCGTCCCCCGAGCAGGCCTGGGCTGAGTACGTCGACTTCAAGCCCGTCATGGGCACCCCGCTCAACCGCAAGATCTTTGAGCGCAGCTTCGCCTACTTCTCGCGCGACCTCAAGAATGTGCGCCGCGACTGGGACAAGGTGACCAAGTACGGCAAGCGCCTCGGTGTCTTGGACGAGAGCTTCGAGCCCAACTACACCAACGAGTTTCTTGGCTGGGCTCTCGAGGAGGAGTCGGCCGACCCGACTAGCGATCAGAAGAGGATGGTGGAGCTGCAGCAGGAGGTTTGCCGCTGCGGTGGCTTCCAGCGCCTCGAGGCCAAGGTTGGTGCTTAAGGCGACTTCCCTTCTCAGTATCAAAGCAACTTGACGCCCGGCTTTGAGTTGGCTTGGGGTTACTATGTCACTCTTTATGGACACATACTTTTCACATGGGGCTTGGTAGAGGCATGCTTGTCACCAAGTCTCTTGAAAATTTCAGTTGCCACAAACATATTTGCATTTGAGCTGAAACATGTGATATCACTGAGGTTTAGATCTTGGCCACCACCACCAACATCCAGCCATACCCTAGTTGAGCCTGTCCAAGCCGAGATCTGTGACGAGTGTCTGGTGTTGTGGTATCAGGTCAATTCCATTGTCAACGAGTCCCTTCCATCCATGACGATTCATGGGATTGCTCTTTCAACTGTCAAATGGTCACAGTGCTACAGCGCAAGAGGTGATTCAACTTACAACCATCATCTTCCTCGGAGTGTGGTACGGGTCGGTGTCGGGCCGCTTCAGCCTTCGTCTCCTTCCACACCTTCCAGACCTCGCGCCGTAAAATAAGAACGGGCACAATGCGGTTGGATGGGTCGCCTGAGCGTCCATCTTTATTGAGCGAGCGGTCCTCGTTGCGGCGGTCGGTCGGAGTTTGCGGGTTCGGTTGGACTGACACTTCCACTCGACAGTGGCTATTTGAATCGTCGCCGTTATCATCGCCCAGGTCATCCCGATCTTCTCTTCGTGTAGGTTTCGTTACGCCTTTCCGAATGCTATCGACACCGCTGACCTGCGCCTCCCATTCCTGTCTTTCATGAGCTCCCTCTTCGACAGCTTTTTCGGTTTCATCTTCTAGGGAGACGCTTACTTTCGCATGCGCCGCGCCACCGAGACCGTCACGCTCTTGAAGGAGCACACGGCCGCCGGCTACCTGTTGGGAGCGCTGAATGCTGTCATCATTCTGATCGGCGCCTTCTTCTTCCCAGGGGCACCCGTGGCACGTATGCGACCGTGGAGTCTGGACAGCGTAGAGAGCAACATCCGAAGATGGTACGATAAGAAAAGCTTTCATTTCTTGTGCTGGCAATGGCTTGCGACTCGAAACGGGCGTCGACTAGCTGTAATGGATAGAGACAGGATGAGCGAGTAAATTTGGCCTGAAACTGAAGAAGTTTAACTTGCAATTGAATGAGCGCCGTCGGCCGAAGGAACCCAGATTTTGAAGGGCGGCATCCAGAACACAGGGTTAGGGCTGTGGGTGTACAGACGTTAAGAGTGGGGCTTTGTTGCCTAAACTCAGTTCTGCTTTAGTGACTCATCAGCCAGGAAATGATCAACAAGTCCTGAAATCCTCTTCTATTCCCATTCCCAGTTCCCATGTCCACGGCCCTCAAAAAAGACAAACCTTTACTGCATTAACGTACATTATAAGCGAGTGGGCCATATAAGTGAGTGGGCCACCATTACCTACCTTACGACAACTATCATCAATTGCAATACAGCAACACTACGAACCGACTACAATAACATCGGAAACAGCTGGATCGGCTAATTCTGCAACCTCCTGGCAAGTGCGTGCATTATGGCCAGGCTTGCCGCATACACCACAGCACCGGATCTTCCGACGAACCCCCTCCGCACCACTACCAT
>MU863663.1:0-10774 GCA_033575675.1 Parathielavia hyrcaniae | reverse complement strand
GCCCACTTTTGCAATAATGGATCCACGTTGCAGAGGTCATGTTGAGATTGCATGGATTTTCGGCGGTCGTCTGTGTAATTGAAATGTACGGAAATTTCAACTGCAATTCAACTTCAACGTGTATTTTCGTGTAATTGCTCCGGACCCTGTGTCCTTTCCCTCTTCCTCTTCTTTACTTCCCCAGACACAAACAATCCGGCCAATGAAGCGTTTTTTCATTGTCATGATGGATTTTGTCGCTGCGCGCGCCACTGATTGCGACGGGGGGTAGACCTCCTCGTCCAAGAGTGTCGACTCGTCGCCTCTGCCCCCTCGCCCTGCCCAGACCGGCCTGCAGCCTCGCAAGAGCTGCTTCAAGCCCTCCGGTTCTGGCGCGCAGGGGGGGACGGCACGCGTCACTTTCTCGGCCGAGGCCCACTGCGTCATCACGGGGGCCATTGTCAAGCCTCACTCCCGTGACCGCCTTCAGTGGGAGGCCGAGACCAAGGGCGAGCGCCGCCAGAGGCGCAAGCAACTCTCCGTCGAGGAGTACTGGGAGCGCGAAGCGTTCCCGGTGATCAGCAACAAGTCGGGCCCGGCCGACACGCGGTTCCAGGTCGACGACGTGGAACTCGAGAATCGGAAGTTGTGCACCCAGCACAACACGAAGCGGAACACGGCTGAGTGTCCCGTCTTACGGAGGTTACAGGCAAAAGTTTTCCAAGTGGGCCAGGTACCGGCAAGGGTCACGGTCAGGGGCGCACTCTCCCTTCCAATGTACCAACGCGTCGCGCGCGGCCGTCAATTCAGCAAAAACACCACCTTTGCAATGGCTTCAGAGCCCCCCTTTACACCACCTGGCTAGCGGTTCAAGAACCCTGATATTACCCGCAATGAGCGGCTTCAAGGTATATTCCTTTCTGAATTGACGGCATCGCCTTAGCACGAGCAGCACCGCCGGTGAGCAGACTCATTTACTGCGAAATCGGTGCGAATGCTCGTTCGAACCCGCCGTCTTGGGTTGCTCGATGGGAAGATCAAGAATGATGAGACGACGGGAAGGTCTCTAGGCGGCTGAAGTGCTAATGGGTGGGAGGGGTGAAGGACAACGGAGAGAGGGGATTGTCTGCGCGTTACTGGTGCCGAGAAACACACCCGACATCGGAGCCTAGCGCGCCGGACGCTCCGAAGACGAAGGCAACTGAAGGCAAGGCGCAACACTCGACTTGGTGGCTTTGAAGCAAAGGGAACGAGGTGGAGTTGGCTGCACCCGGACATTCTGGTATCGGGGTGCGCAAACTACATTCCAATATCAACATTCCCAAGCTCCAAAAAAGGAACCCCCCCCTCACTCCACCATCGCATCAAACCTTCATCGCCATAAGCTCAACCATGGAATCGACCGACCCAAACGCAGCACTCATCCCAACACCCAGGGCCCTCCGGTACCGCAGCAGCAGCACCACCCCGCCGGCGAGGAACGGCACCCCGACAGCACCGACCACGCCGCGCACCAGCATGCGGCCCTGGTGCTCGCTCCGGGCCACGACGTCCGAGTAGCGCTCGTTGCCAAACGACACGCGCGCGTACTGGGTCTGCCAGCCGAGCGACGGCACGTACCGGGACAGCGACTCCTCGAGCCACTTGCGCAGCCGGTACAGCGGGCTCAGCACCGACGCCCGCATCTCGACGTAGTTCTGCAGCGCCAGGTCGTTGATGGCGTGCGCGTCGGACGTCCGCACCGCCGTGTACTCGGCCAGCGCCAGCGCCCTGGCGCGGGTTCGAGATTGGGCGCCCTCTGCGCCGGAGCTCAGCCGGTCGAGCGCCGCGTGCTTGTCGAGCACGTCAAAAAGGATGCGCACGTCCTCGAGCCCGGCGTTCATCCCTTGCCCGTAAAAGGGCACCATGGCGTGGGCGGCGTCGCCGAGGATGACGGCCGACGCGCCGCAGTGGTGCGGCGCGCACTTGATGCTGATAAGCGGGAGGTGCGGGTTGCGGCGGAACTGGGCGATCAGTTCCGACGGTGGGATCAGGCCTGTCACGCCGGGGAAGTGTTGGTCGAAGAAGGGCGGGATGAGCGAGCCGGTTGGGTCCGACTCGAGGTGCTCGAACAGGGCGGCAGGGGCGAAGAGGGTGCAGGTGAAGGAGCCGTCCTGTCGGTGGGGTTAGCAGACGACAAAAGGAGATGGGGAGGGGAACGACATACTTCGCTGGGAATGGCAATAAACATGAACTCCTTCGCAGGCCAGATATGCAGATGGTTGGGGGATATCGAGAAATTGGAATGCAAACTCGCATCATCGGCGTCTGTCGACTTGGGCGGGATCTGGAATTCACACCACAAGGTGTCGATGTACATTTGCTGGTAGTCCATGCGGGTGTACTTCATCATGTGGTACCTGACTGCTGAGTGGGCGCCATCAGCGCCGATCATAAAGTCAAAGTCGACCTCGATTTCTCGAGGCCGCTGCTCCGGACTGACGCTTCCGCTGTCCCGGACTTCGAACCAGGCCTTGTTATTCCTGAAGTCGGCTCCCGTGAGCTTATGGTTAAAAAAGAACTTGACATTGGGCATGTTATGCAAGATGTCGAGGAGGCGTTTGTTGAGCCCGCCGCGGTCAATGGCGAGGATACACTGTCACGTCGGTTAGGTGGCTGATTGGGAAAAGGAGAGGAGAACATGCATACCCGTCCGTGTGCGTCGTAGTCTTGGGATTCTTCATAAAGATTGCCGTTTGCTCGTCTTCCGTGTATCATACGGCCTCGCATTGGAATGGTAGCTCCCAGGACATGGTCGATGAGCTGTTGGTGGCCCGCATGACGCATGGCATTGATGCCACGCTCCGAGAGGGCTAGGTTGATGGATCGGGTAAAATTGAGTGGTATGGTTGATGGGTCTCGCAAATCTGGCCATATTGTGTGACCAAGTAAGTACTCATGAATCGGCCACGAAGCAAAAGTGGTTGGCGATGGGCTGAGCTCATCATCGCCGGGACGAGCAGAGAGAAAAGACTCACCACCTCGCAGCTCGTAGATTTGCACTTCATCACCTCGGCTCGCAGCATACAGCGCCGCAAGGGATCCCACCGGTCCGGCACCAACTACAACAATCTTCTGCTTCCCTCCCATATCGAATAAGTGATACACGATTCTATGAAGAATTGAGATGACTTGAAGTTTAAGAGGCGATATTCGGTGCAGTGGTCTGACTTTCTCGTGTCATCGGCTAAAAAGACCGGACGACCCGTGGAAAAGGATCCCTGCTTACAATGCAGTCTTGGCAAACCGAAGCCACGCCCGTTTCACTCAGCGCCACACAGGATCGCGGGTCCACCTAAAAATATCCAGCACCCAAATCCGACACAGCCAACTGGCGATCAGGCTGCCCTTGGTTAGTATACTTCTTTACTTTGACAACCCGATCTTCCTTTGCTTGGAGGATATAGTCGAGCCCAAACTTGAACGAGCACTACCGCCTGCTAAGCACCGCACTCTCCCGACGGGCGATCTCGCATTGCCCCTCCTGATCCCTGCCATCAATATCATGGCCGAAGAACCACCCGCCAAGAAGAAGTGCCTCGGCGTCGACTGCGAAAACGATGCCAGCTCTCTGCAGTGTCCCAAGTGCCTCAGTATAGGCATCAAGGACAGCTACTTCTGCTCCCAGGATTGCTTCAAGAAGAACTGGGTATGACCCGAGGGGTAGTGGGTGTGCCAGAACCCCACGCGAGACCTGTGCTGACCGAGGTGCATGTTTGCGCATGCAGGCTACGCACAAGAACGTCCACAAGCAAGAGAACAGTATTTTGAACCACTTCTTTTCTCCCAAGGTCGTGTCTGAACCAGATCCAGAAACCGGCGTCTACAACCCGTTTCCGACCTTCAAATTCACCGGTCCCCTGCGGCCCGTCTACCCACTCTCCCCGAAGCGCGAGGTGCCCCAGTCGATACCACACCCCGACTACGCCGAAGATGGCATTCCTAAGCTTGGCAGGTCGCTCGTCAGGTCCAGCAAAATCCAGCAGCTCGACGCGAAGGGCCAGGAGGGCATGCGCAAGGTCTGCCGGTTGGCGCGGGAAGTCCTGGACATCGCAGCCGCAGCAATCCGGCCAGGGATCACGACGGATGAGATCGACGAGATTGTGCACAAAGCTTGTGTTGAGCGGAATGTGAGGCGTCCCCCAGACCTCTCGCGTTGGCGCAGCGTGCCTGAGAAACTAACGGCTGCCAGTCCTACCCGTCACCCCTGAACTACAACCACTTCCCCAAGTCGGTGTGCACCTCGGTCAACGAGGTCATCTGCCACGGGATACCCGACCAGCGCGTCCTGCTCGACGGCGACATCCTCAACCTTGACGTCACGCTGTACCACGAGGGCTACCACGGCGACCTCAACGAGACGTACTACGTGGGCGACCGGTCGGCGGCCGACCCGGACACGGTGCGGGTGGTCGAGACGGCGCGCGAGTGCCTGGAGGAGGCCATCAAGCGGGTCAAACCCGGCACGCTGTTCCGCGAGTTCGGCAACGTGATCGAGGCGCACGCCAAGTCGCGCGGCTGCAGCGTCATCCGCACCTACGTCGGCCACGGCATCAACAGCGTCTTCCACTGCCCGCCCAACATCCCGCACTACGCCAAGAACAAGGCCGTCGGCGAGTGCAAGCCGGGCATGACCTTTACCATCGAGCCCATGATCGCGCTCGGCAAGTACAGGGACGTGACCTGGCCCGACAACTGGACGAGCACGACGATCGACGGGAAGATGACGGCCCAATTTGGTGAGTGGGGGCCGGCTGTCGATGCGAGAGACTAGCCCACTAATCTGTGTCCAGAACACACCCTTTTGGTGACGGAGACGGGCGTGGAGGTCTTGACGGCTCGGAAGGCAGACTCCCCTGGCGGACCGATCCCTACGCCAAGCGAGACCGTCAACGGCACGAAGTAAATGCAGCTTGCAGACTCGCTGCGGTACCGTTGGGCGTGCCAGTTTCGTGATACCCTAGCAGTGACTTGATTCAGCAGCAAGTGGTCTTGTCGGGGCAGCTTTGCTTCCGCAAATCAGATGCCGGTGGTTACTGTGTCACGTTCATTGGCAAGAAGCTACACAGTAATCAGCCTATTGGCGATATCACATGGGATTTGGTGCCTACTATTTCAGGTCCCCGGTCCGTAACTATAGCCGGAGAATCATGCGTAACAAACCAGCCGCCCTAAAAACAAGGTTGACTTCAGCTTGTGCTATCAGGCTGCGATGGCAAAACAGAAAGATCAGCTTCCGTTAGAAAATCATATCCGTTTCCCATTTCTTTGCTGCGAACTCGGCGCCAACATAGGGAAAAGCTTGGACCACCCACAAACGTTCCCGGAAGGTTGCAACGTTCGCCCCACTTCCATGCCTCGAGCTTGGTCGGCGAAACCACTACCAACCACCTCGAGAATCCTATCCACAGCCTCTTTCCACCTTGTCAAGCTTCGCTCGCCTCGCCAGCCTTCCATCGCACACACAAACGCACCGAAAATTCCAGCTCCCCGCTCACCATAGCCTTCCGCCTCTTGTTTTTACCTCGATCGAGTCCAGCAAGGGCAACTCGCGAGCTTGTCGGCCTAACTTCGCCTTAACCCGAGATAGCGGCATCTGAAGTCGTCATCGCACATTGTGCACTTTGCGTCTCGCTTGCTCGCCCTGAGCTTCCCTCCTACGTATCACGAGCCGTCATCGAACTCCAATACCTTCTCCCTCCTCCGTCCGAGAGTCGCCAACATGTCGGGAGAGGCGTGGTTATATCTTTTCGCCGTCATCATCAATGCGGTCAACCTCTTTCTCCAGGTCTTCTTCACCATCATGTACAGCGACTTAGAATGGTACGGAGCCCCCGGCATCCCACTACAAGCAGGTCTGGCGCAGCCGGCCCGGAGACTGGGGCTGGAGGCCAGGCTACTGCCCGCGCAACCTTGCCTCGCGCTGGCTCTGCCGCCTCCGCCTCTGCCACCTCCGGTTGTGCTGCCTGTTCTTTGATGGATATGGAAAATGCTAACGTGTGTTGTTTGTGTGTGCTGAATAGCGACTACATCAACCCCATCGACCTCTGCAACCGCCTCAACACGTACATCATCCCCGAAGTCGCCGTCCACGGCTTCCTGACCTTCTTGTTCCTTATCAACGGATACTGGGTGCCTCTGATCCTGAACCTGCCTCTGCTCGGATGGAACGTCAAGAAGTGCGTTTTACCCCCGTCCTGGGATATTTTCGGGCCCTCTCAAGTAAAGTAGCCCATGAGCAGGCACTGACCGGATCGCAGGATCGTCGACAACACCCACCTCCTCGACGCCACCGAGATCTTCCGCAAACTCAACGTGCATAAGAAGGTAATGGGAGAATCGATCCATCCATCCATTCACAAAACCCTGGGCCGGATGTCGGAGGAGAGCGAAAAGAAACCCAGGCTAACGGCGCTCGCACTCTTTCGCAGGAATCGTTCACCAAGCTCGGCTTCCACCTCATCCTCTTCTTCTTCTACCTGTACAGTATGATCGTTGCCCTTATCAAGGACGAGGCTCATTAGGAATCTTCTCGAGCGATGGTGGCCGGCCGCCGGTCTCAGTATTGGTAGCCAGCGCTGCGGCGTCTAAACAAGATTCGGTCGTGTGGCACGACGGAGGGAGGGCGGACAGTTCATCAAACTCGGTTGGGGGAGAGCTATATAGACTGGTTCAGGGCGGCGGTGTGCGGTCTGGTCTGGGATGTCGATCCTGGCGGGCACGAGGAGTACGGGTACGCATTACACGAACTGGGGGACAAGACACAGGGCGGGTAATGAACCACTCAAGTGGTGGGAACTGTGTGGTGGGAGGGACGGTGGCGCTAGGACACTGGGTTGATACCTACCTATGTTGGGGGCAGGGGAGCTGGATAACGAGTATGGCACAGCCTTGTTATGGTCGTTTTGTGGCCTCTGCTACCGCATGGGCAAACGACAGCGCGGAATTTGCTTTGTATTTCTGCGGGAGTGGCGGCGGAGTCATGGGCCGACTTGTTCTGTGGCGTTGGCTGGCGGGTTTCTCAGGTCAAGACTCAGTACCTCGCTGTACCACATAATGCGCATGAATTTCTGGGCGGGTTACTGTGTAGATGCATGGAAACTTGTACCTGACGGCTGTGTTGACTTGCTGTCTGATGCTCGGTGATTTACGGGTACCGGCTCCTTGGACCAGCATTGTGCTCCAACAAATGAGCACGAGGGCCGCCATCACACTCGTACTTTGTACTCTTATCCTCAAAACCTAATCTCTCTCACATGCCTCCCTCTTCGCGCTCATATGGCCCGTGCGCTGTGCCAATGCCAAGAGATCTCCCGTCAATTTCTTATCTTATCGCTTTCCAGGCTACACCTACCAAAGAAGGCCGCCTTCAACTTCAACCAAGCAACCGATCGCGCGTGCCTCGCCTTTCTCAGTCAAGGTGGCTCGACATCGCAGCCAACTGCCCACCGCCTCCATCATCAAACCCGAGTAAACACCCCGTTAACACAAAATGTCCGACTCCTTCAGCTCCTACCCGCCAAACCTCGCCGTCCAAGACGCCCTCGTCCACCGCCAGGCCCAGGCCGCCGACCACGCCGTCGTCCCCTACACAGGCGACGACCTCACCCGCCCGCGCCTCGGGCCCGCCAACCCCTTCCGCGACGACGGTCCCAACAATAATACGGTCACATTGACTTCCTCGTCGTCGTCGTCGCTCAAGCGCAAAAATGTCCTGACGGGCCAGGCCGAGGAGACCTTCATCTCGGAACACACGTTCCGCGCCAAGCACCGCGCCCTCGAGCGCGCGGGCGCCGTGGGCGCCGGCGCGCTGCAGAGGGAGGGGATGAGTAATTGCGAGCAGAAGATGCTGCATAAGCGCTTGCGCGCCGAGAGGGAGGGGAAGGGGGATGCGACTGTGGCGGATGGGGAGGGGGCGTATGTGGGGCCGTGGGCGAGGTATAAGCGGGAAAGATATGAGGTTTTTGAGGAGGGGGAGGAGGAGTTGGGAAGTGATGAGGAGTATGAGGTTGTGGAGGAGGAGGAGGAGGTCGTGCCAAGCGGGACGGTGGTGCAGGCGCCTGCGCCGTCGCTTGCGAGGCGGAGGGAGGTGGAGGAGCTGGGCGAGGAGACGACGAGTTTCCAGGGGCGAAGCGAGTTTGACTACCTGGGGAGGACGTATATGCATGTCCCGAGGGACTTGGATATTTCGTTGACGAAGGAGGTCGGGAGTGTCGCCAACTTTATTCCGAAGAAGACGCTCTTTACGTGGCGCTATCACGACAAACCGATCACGGCGCTCAGGTTGTTTCCGCAGTCGAGTCATTTGGGGCTGTCGGGCTCGGCGGATGGCCTGGTCAAGATCTGGGATGTGTACCGGGGCCGCGAGCTGCTGCGGACGTTTGCGGGGCACAACAAGGCGATTACCGACTTGTCGTTCAATAACGAGGGGACAAGGTTTTTGTCGGGCGGATTCGACAGGAAGATTAGACTTTGGGATACCGAGACGGGCCAGTGCGTCAACCGGTTCAACTGTGGCAAATCGCCGCATGTTATCAAGTTCAACCCCTCGGCGGAGGGTGGACATGAATTCCTGGCAGGGCTGTCAGACAACAGGATCCTGCAGTACGACAGCCGCGCGGGCAACGAGACGGTGCAGGAGTACGACCACCACCTGGGCGCCATCAACACAATCGAGTTCATCGACGAGAGCCGCCGCTTCATGTCGACGTCGGACGACCGCTCCCTCAGGGTGTGGGAGTACGGCATTCCGGTTGAGATCAAGACCATCAGGTACGTTCACACCTCTTCAACCCTCTCCGCAAGACTTGGCTAACCTTGTCGCAGCGAACCCGACATGTTTGCCCTCACCACGTCCACCCAGCATCCCAGCGGCAAGTACGTCCTGTACCAGTGCAGCGACAACTCCATCGTGGCCTACTCGTCCGGCTCGGACAAGTTTCGCCAGCATCGCAAGAAGGCCTGGCGCGGCCACAACACGGCCGGCAGCGCCATCGGCCTTACGTGCAGTCCCGACGGGCAGTTTGTGGCCTCGGGCGACACGGGCGGGAGCGTCTGCTTTTGGGACTTCAAAACGTGCAAGCTGTACAGCAAGCTCACAGCTGATAACGCCGGCGGGATTGTCAGCTGCGTCGCGTGGTCGGAGCAGGAGACGAGCAAGGTGTTCACGGCGGGGGCCAAAGGTGAGATCAAGATGTGGGATTAAGTGGACGAGGTGCATTGCGTGGCGTTTGGGTGTATATACGGTATGTATGGATACAGTCGAGGTTTGCGGCGGGAGATTTTTCATGGTTGGCCATGACCTCTTCTGGGCTCGGCTTTGGCACAAGCTGTCGGATAAAGATGTGCATTGCTGACTGGGCCAGACCCTAGAAATACAATCTCAACAAGCCTCATTTGGCTGCGGCCACATGATTTCCACTCTACCGCTCAACCCCCTCCGTCTCGCCAATGCGGAAAACGTACTTCACCGCACTAGCCTTCCCGTCTTTGAGGTTTTGGAGAGCAGTCTGGATCCCACCCAGCCCTCCAGGCACCACCTCAATCTTTTGCGGCTTGAACCACCCCTCCAGCAACCCCTTGACAAAGTACCGATAGTACACGTACCCAAAGTCCTTGGCATCCTTGTGCACGCTCCCGACCATGGTCATACTCGTCTCCACCCCCTCGGGCAGAATCTCTTTGTCCACGCCCAGCACAAAGGTAGCCTTCGCCTTGACACCGCTGGCATCCTTCTTCTCCCCGGCCCGCCGAAGCACCTCGGCGATGTTGGGCACGCTGCTGCCCTCGGATACAGCATCCAGCACGTGCGCCAGGGTCAGCTGCTGGCCCTGGTGGCCCTTCAGCGCCTCTGCGATCCCGGCGACGAGCGCCTCGTCGCCCTGCCGGTAATCAAGTACCGTGTCGCCCTTGCTGCGGTCGATGAACCCCTCGACGTAGTCGCATGCGCGCCCGGCGACGCAGATGACTGGGTGGATGTCGCTGCGCTGGGCGAGCTGGAGTGTGTAGATGCCTACTGCCGAGGACGCGCCGTAGATGAGGAGGGGTGTGGGGTGGCGTCGCTGGCCCGGGAAGGACCAGGGCTGTGGCAGGCCGAGACGCAGGTAGAGGCCTACTGCTGCGGTCATGGCGGCTAGGGGGATGGCTGCTGCTTCTGTATGGGGTGTGAGGTGTGGAAAGGGTTCGTTAGGTCCCTGCAATCACGGTGAAAAAGGGTTGGTTTGAATCACATACCCTCGAAGCTGACCTCCTTGGGAATGTGGAAGGTCGTGTGTTGCCACGCGACGGCGTACTCGGCGTAGCTCCCGTGCGGGGTCTGCATCTCGTGGAAGGCGGCGACCCGGTCGCCCGGCTTGAACTCGAACACGTTGGCGCCGACCTTTTCGACGATGCCGGCGATGTCGTCGCCCTGGTTGGTGGAGCCGCCATAGAGGTCGGGCAGCTTCCAGTCCTTGGGGTTGCAGCCCGACACGACGACCTTGATGAGGACCTGGTCATCGTTGATGGACGGGATGGGAGAGTCCACGATCTGGACCTGGGGTCCTGGGGGCGTTGTTAATGGGTTTTCAAGTTGTAATATGTGTGCTTGGGTGGAAGAACAAAGGGGCTTTCCGGCTTGCCTTTGCTCACGAGTGCTTCCTTCATGGTGATGATGGAGAAAGTCTGAGTGCCCTGGTCAGTGTAAGGGATGTTCCTGCTGTGATCCTTCAGGAGAAAGTCTGAGTGTCCTGGTCAGTGTAAGGGATGTTCCTGCTGT
>MU863662.1:188888-213223 GCA_033575675.1 Parathielavia hyrcaniae | reverse complement strand
TTAGGAAGCTTTGCGCAAAGGGCAACTCAAAGGGCTTGTGCGAGACCATGGGAGAAGCGGACGAATTGTATGTAGTTAGCGTGCCAAGGCCCTTTAGGCTCAGTGCCTCCGGGCGGAATAAAATCCATCCATCCATCCATCCGGTACGTTTGATGACTGGATGAATGCGATCCGAACATGATAAAGCGCATTTCCTATTCTCTATTAACATTACAAAGACTTGAACGAGATTAGCAAACTCACTGTCTTTATATCTACAAGCAAGAATAAGCGTTTCCCACAAGGAGTGGTATTGGTGTACTTCGATCAAGCCTTCGGAATAAGCTAGATAGTTACTTGTTCCAGATTCACGTTCTCGGCCTCCCCACAATAGCGACATCTTCTTGCCTTCTTTGTTGTTCAAAGGGGGCGGTTTCTTGTCCTCAGAACGACCAGTTCTGGACCCTTTTGAGCAGACAGAGAAGATTTATATGCAAGATACGGTTGCTGACGGCTCAGGTGAAAAAACTTCAAGGTTGTCTCCGTCCAGTCTGGCACCCACGAGGGAAGGTCCTGCAGGTTGGGCTCAAATCCAATGCTCGTAAACAACCTAAGACCCGATGGTTGAGAGAGAAGGAACCGTGCTGTCTTGGTGTATACATCGGCCACCGACTTCTGGTAGCTGACTTCCATCTCCATCCTCGCACATTGCTGGGCCTCGTTTCTCGCGTTCAAGACGCCATACAAGCCGTAGATCTTATCTCTAGGATCGAAACAGAGCAAATGGTGCGTAGCGTTGATGATGTCGATGAGAGCCATGCTCTTGAAGTCCCGGCGGAGCCAAGCCATCCTGCGGATGGTTCTTGCCGATCCTGCGTCCTTGTCTTTATCTTCACGACCGAGACCACTAAAGTTCAAGATGCGCGGAAGCTTCCGTTGGCTGAGAAGGCCACCCAACTCATCCAACATGGTCCATGGCATTTCGTGCGGCCCACACATCATGATCATGCTGTCGTTCAGCAGTGATTCCTGTAGAATCCAGACCCTCTTACTCCATGACGCATCGAGCATCATCTGGATGCTCTGGACAATGGGATTCGGGTGGGGATCAACGGTCCACTCGTTGTTCTCGATGCCCAGGTGCGTACAGAGCTCGAGATACTGCTGCTTGCTTTTGTCCGAGAGACTGGAGGTCGGTGCCCGGGGTCGCGCCCATTCCATCATTTTCTTGGCCATTGCGATAGCCGACTGGGCGTAGGCATCTCCATCTCCGATGTAAGTCACAACGCGACGGGCTTTGCGGTAGACCTCGCCCATCAGCATGATCTGCACGCTTTTCTCGGACGTGTCGTCCTGGTCGATGCACAGCGCGTCCGCCCAGATGGTCTTTTCTCGGACGTGTCGTCCTGGTCGATGCACAGCGCGTCCGCCCAGATGGTCCTGGCCGTGGACCCATTCAAGTTGGCGGCCAAACGCAGGTTGCGGAGCGCAGAGAGCAAGGAGACTGTCACGGGCAAGCGCTGTTGCTGGCCTTCTTCGTCGACGGTAATCTCGGTCATATTGCTGTCCGCCCATCGGTACGACAGCGCTTCGTAGCTCGGGAGGGAGTCGAGACTCTCGTGGGAGATTTTGCAGTGGAGTTCATCAGAAGCGCCTACATCGAGGTGCAGTAGTCGGATGTGGTTTGGTTGCAGGGCGCGGTATGTGTAATGCAATGTGGACATCGGAATATGGATATTGGGGCAAGTACGGGCAGGTATGGAGGTTGAGAACGGCAGGGACGGGATTTGAGAGCTCGCTGGGGGTCAGCTCGAGATCATGTGCTTGCGAAGTTGGGGGAGTGGAAGGCGCATTGACCGACCATCTCACTACGTACATAAAGACTTTCTAGGCAAGAGAGGGAGCACCCAAAAACATCCCTCCAACAACCCGCCAACCCACCCACCACCAATCATTCAGTCTGATCCAGTCAATATCACCGATTCCCCCCACAGTGGCTTCAAAACCTACCGTCTTTCTTACCCCCTGGGTTAGACGGAATACTCGGTGCAGCCAGCCGCTTTTCATTGGTACCCCATCGCCATCTTGCTGCGGTCCTCTGCCCATGCCCACTGGCGGTTGGTTGACACTCCCGCCTGCACACGCATCCGACTGCCAGCTCATCCCTCATGCAGTGTGCTGCAGCCTGCAGCACAGCCCAAGGCCCCGACGATCACAACCACACAACAAGATGTAGCCTAAGTTCCGGGACAGCCCCAAGAGGCCTTGGGCCGTCTCGGTCTCTCCGTCCCTCGAGGCTTCGACTCAAGCAGCACCAGACACAACTGCCTTCGCTAAGCCTCGCTCGAGAATCATCACCAATCCACCATGCGCCTCATCAACACGACCACATTCGAGCTCAAGGAGTTCGGACCATACCCGCCAGTCTATGCCATCCTCTCCCACACCTGGGGCGAAGAAGAGGTCACTTTCCAAGACATGGCAAACCTGGGCTCGGCCCACACAAAGAAAGGCTTCGCCAAGATCGAACGATGCTGCCGACAGGCCCTCCGCGACGGCTTGCACTGGGCCTGGGTCGACACGTGCTGCATCGACAAGACGTCAAGCGCCGAGCTTTCGGAAACCATCAATTCCATGTTCAAATGGTATAGCCGCGCTTTGAAGTGCTATGCCTTCCTCGAGGATGTGCCGGCCGTCCCCAACGACAATATTTTTCAGGACGAGCGGTTCCTGCCCTCCCGCTGGTGGACTCGGGGCTGGACATTGCAGGAGCTGATCGCCCCCCTCGATGTCGAATTCTATGACCGCGACTGGCTGTTCTTGGCCAGGAAGAATGACTGCAAGCAGCTCATCAGCCGCGACTATGGCATCCCCGAGTCCATTTTGGACCACGCAAAAACGCTCGGGTCGATTTGCGCGGCCGAGAGAATATCATGGGCCTCAGCCCGCGAAACCAGCCGTGAGGAAGATATGGCCTATTGCTTACTCGGTCTTATGGATGTGAACATGCCGTTGCTCTATGGCGAAGGAGGGAGCAAAGCATTGCTGCGCCTGCAGGAGCAGGTTATTACCACCAGCGAGGACCTCAGTCTGTTTCTGTGGGGATTTGACTTTAGCAGCCCCTTGACGCCGGCCCTGGCCTGGTTTAGTGTTGCGGCCTCCTCCCATCCATTCCAGAGTGCCCTTGCTAGTTGCCCTCGCGACTTTTCTCTCGGCCGGATATGGTCAGATTGGCCCCGTGTCGACCGGGGCTGTTTTGACATTGGGGAGCCTCCCGAGATCACCAGCCGTGGTCTACGAATGCCAATGCTCATCAAAGGCGTGACCAGCCGGGACCTTCATGCTGAGACCTCACCAGTCTATCGCTTGTTGAACGATTACCTCAAAAAGCTCTTGGAACACTTTCCAGGACTCATGGGACTGCTTCAACCTGGCCAAGACCGCAAGCTCGTCCCAAACATTGTTTTCCTGGGTGCATACTCAGGCCAGGGCGACCTCGTCTCGGGAAGCGAGGTGCTGCCTTGTATCTTGCTTCTAAACCTCGGGAGCTATGCATCCATTCTCAGCGGGGCTGCCGAGAGCGGGGTACTGAAGACATCCCGCACGTACATTAGGTTTCTGGGCTTTTTCTACAAGCTACCTCCGGACGAGGTCCTCAACGGCGGATGGGAAAACATGAGCTGCTTCATCAAAACGCATCAGACGGACGCGGACACAGTCCGACTCAGGCTCCAGCTCTTCTCCACGGCGTGGACGCACTCGGAGTATCTGGCCCAAGGGTCTGACCAACCCTGGGTCTGGCGGACTCCGAGTCCCAACATCACCTGCCAGGCCTTCCATTTTCTCACCGACGATAACTGGACCGAGAATCGCCACGGCATTCACCTCCATGCCTCTGAGTCGTGCCCCGCCGCTGTGGTATTGTTGGCGACGCGAGGGGCTGCCTTCTGGCACAGCGCCTACATACTCAGGCGACGTCGCCCCATGGGACAGGAGAAGTTGATTCAAGGTTTCAAGAGACTGACCTCCAACGCCCAGTGGCAGGACAATCCCCGGGAGCTTGGCCCTGTTTGTGAACAGAGACTTCCCTTCGGAGGAGACAAATGCCTCGTTGTCACGCTGTGTCTTGAGAAAGGAAGTGACGGTCTTGGCAGTTCAAAAAGGGTTTACAAGGTGTATCTGGCTGTTGAAGACAGAGGACCGCAGGTCCCGCGCCGATGAGCTGAGGTGATCAATCAGCCACTGCCACTCCAACTTCTTGATCGGGGAGGAATGAGATGGCTTGCTCGCCGGATAATGTTCACAACATGTAGCGCAGCGCCGCAAATTGATGCCCCGAAAACGGTTGGCTCACCTGGTGGCGTCACTTGGCCGGGGCATTTGCTTTCTTGGGTTACGTCAACTGTGTAGCCGAGGAATAGGGGTGGGTTTCACTCCGGCAGACCAAGACTTTCCAGATCAACCACGGTGTGACCAACGTCAACAGCTCAGCCACGAGGTGCCCTGCTTCCAGAACAAATCCGGCACGTTCACCGCCACAGCTCGCGACAAGCTCGGCTTCGTCGCCATGTCGGCCATCACACACTGCGGCCCTGTCGCTTATGTATGGCGCGTGCCCGACTGGAGGGAAGGGACGTCAAAGCTACGGTGGAGCAAGGGATATGTAGCAGATGATGGCCGAGATCTCGGCGGGGAGCCGGGGGAAGTCTCACCTGGGTCACCGTGAGGCTGGGTGAGACTGGGTTGAAACTCGACACGATTCGCGTTGCTCTAATAAGCGCCTCACAACCCCCTTCCCGCCTTTCCCGTTTCCAATACCTCTTCGACAAAGACGGGTGCTGACAGTGTATCATGGCACTTAGATCGGAAAACAGTCAAACTCGCCGTGCCCCAAGAGTGTAGGTACCCAACGCCCCAATAGCCATCACCCAGCCCACGTCGAAAGCTATCCTGTCAAGTCAGAATACTTCTGGGCCGAAAGCCATGCTGCTCATATCGTGTCAGCCTTCATGTTCCAAGACTCTCGACTTCGGTACATCCGCGGTGTGTACAATCGTTGGCTTTGATTCCTTGTTGATGCCGCGGATCATACATTGTCCGAGCCTGGTCAATCGATGACGAAAGCCAGCGTTCGTCATCGTCACCACACCCGACCAGCCAGTTAGGAACAAGCTCGACACCGCATTTAACTCGAACAGCGCAACTTGAACACAGCAAAATGGACTCGGAGTATTTCGTCTCCCAAGAAGAGCACGAACACAAAGTACAGCACGACAAGGAGCAAAAGCTGCATCACACCTCCCACCTTCATCCCTCCTCCTCGCCCTCATCAACCCAACCACAAGAACAGAATCACCCCCAAGATGGCGGCCGAGGCAACCCCCAAGCCCATCCGCGAGACAACCCACCCGCCGCTCCTCCTCAACCCCAACAAGCGCTACCCCCTCCTCAAAACTGCAACCCACCACCCTCACCCCGAACCAACCCTCCCCATCAGCCAAACCAAACACCATCACCCCCCCCCCACCCCCAGCCCCAAAACCACCACTAAACAGCCCCCCACACCAGATTCACCCGAGGAAGAGGGATCAGTCTACTTCATAGGCAACGCCACCACAATCCTCTCCTACGCCTCCCTCCGCTTCCTAACCGACCCCAACTTCCTCCACGCCGGCGACCACGTCCACCTCGGTCCGGGTGTCACCTCGCAGCGGCTCCGGGACCCGATCGTGCCGGGCCTCGGCTCGCTGCCGCCTGTGGACTGTGTTCTGCTGTCGCATTATCACGAGGATCATTTTGATCGTGAGGTGGAGGCGAATCTGAATCGGGATGTGCCGATAGTCACGACGCCGCATGCGAGGGGGTGTTTGACTGAACAAAAGGGGGAGGGGGAGGGGTTTAGGAGGGTGCTTGGGGTGGGGGCGTTTGAGGGGGTGCTTGTTAAGCCTGTTGGTGAGGATGATGAGCGGGAAAGAGGTGATGGAGGTTCAGGGGGAGGGGGGAAGGAGGCGGTTAGGGTGACGGGCATGCCGGGGAAGCATGTCCCGCCCGGCCCGCTGGGGGTGGCGAACGAGCTGCTCGGGGCGGTGCCGCCGACGAATGGGTGGTTGGTGGAGCTGGGGTGGACGAAGCCTGCTGGTAGTGCTGCTACTTCTGGAGGCAGTGGAGGGGAGGGGGAGGAGGGGGAGGAATTTGAGACGGGATACCGGATCTACATCTCGGGCGACACGCTGTTTGTGGACGAGCTCAGGGAGATACCCAAGCGGCTGCGCGGGGACAGGATCGACCTGATGCTGGCTCACTTGGGGGGCACGACCATCCCCGGCCCCCACATGCCGCTGCTCATGGTCACGATGGACGGCAGGCAGGGGGTGCAGCTGATGCGGCTCGTCGACCCGGACGTGATGGTGCCGATTCACTTTGACGATTACGATGTGATGCTGTCGTCGCTGGACGATTTCAAAAAGGAGGTGGCGGCTGCTGGGCTGGAGGACCGCGTGGTGTACTTGGATCGCGGGGAGGAGTTCGGGTTCGCGGTGAAGAAGTAACAGCTCATGGTGGTCTTTTCGGTGTATAAGTATCAAGTGTACCCTAATTGCGCTAAACTCCGGTGCTCGTACACATTAAGTACAGTGAGGGGTCAAAAGTTTCCATACACCCCACCAAAACCAGCCATCTACATTTTTACCTCTAGCTTTTAACAGGCCATATCTCAACAACCGTAAAAGATAGGCAAACATCGTTACATTCAGATAAAGCCAAATTCCCAGGCTTCAATATTTGGTATACCAACCCCGAACTTTTTTAACAGCCGCGAGCCGGCGAGGCAACGAGTCGATCAGCCTGTCAATCAGCGCTTGATCGACAGCCCACCACGCCCGTACGCAACTTCTCCTTGAAATCTTCAATATTGAGCTCATTCCTTTTGAGTTCCCAGAGATCAGGGAACATCCTCTTCAGGTTCCTCTTTAAAGCCGCCCAAACATGCTCAATGGGGTTCAAATCGGGGTTGTGCGGCGGCCAATCCATCCACTCGATTGCATGCTCGGCAAGCCAGTTTCGAGTGGCCTCGGAGACATGAATCTTAGCATTGTCTTGCTGAAAATGCCTCATACCGTCGTAATAAGGTAGGAGACCTTCTCGAAGAGCCTTTTGGTAAGACTTAGACGTATATCCTCGACGAGGGGCGTCTTCATATCTCTCCATGATGATGAGCTCACTCCGGCCACCTCCCCAGACCATGATCGTGATATTCGCCTTAGCATGGTTCTTCAAGTTGACGAACCGCTTGTCAAACTTCTCAGAAGGGAAACGGAACACCCAAGAAGTCGGATTTGAAGTGTTATTTTGACATCAACACTCATCGGAAAAGTACGTCTAAGTCAGATCAGTAAAGGAAATTGACATCTCGAACTAGGGCTTCGAACTCTCAACAACTCCTCGATATCTTCGAGCCATACACACGCCCAGTCATACCTCTTTTGGGCATCTTTTCACGAGAGAGGTATCCTTCTCTTTGCTTTCCATTTGCGGAAGTTGTGAGCGCGGAGGTATCGACGTATTGTCGAGTAAGACACTTTAGACCACGTGGCTGTGACCAGAGCCTTTTTAGCAACATCCCGGTTTCTCTTCAAAAGAGTTAGGATATACCGCTTCTCCGATCGTGAAAGCTTCTGAGGACGGCCTTTTCGAGGTTTCGAATCAAAGCTCTGTTGGGTTTCCCAGCGTCGAATGCAGTCTTGTACAGCGCCGACGGAGACGCCAAACGCGTCCGCTGCAGCCCGGTAGGTTTTACCGCAAGCCACAGCGCAGCAAATGGCTGCACGAGCGACTGGCAATAGTTCCTCATTACGGCCGGGATTTTCCGTCAATTTGGCTCCAAAATCAGCTAAATTGAGCTTCATGGCGTTGAGTTGTGGCAGTTGGAAGAGCATAGGGTTGTCGCGACGCGTGGAGAGTCGCGTTTAATTAAATGGAGAGTGTATGGAGACTTTTGAACACTGACTGTACTGTACCTCACTACTGTACCCCACCTGCACCGTCCTCCAATAAGCGTCCTAGTCCTCAGCTGTTGGTTTCAACTTCCGAAATCAAGAAACCGCCTTCACTGGATCCATTTTTGGCTTCCCAGCGCAGCCACACATACATAAGATGGCGCCGCTCGCGCTTCCCGTCATTCCCGACTCGTCGGCCGTTGTCGTTAGAGTCGGCGGCATTGCCTTCTGCACTCAACGCCATCGCCATGCCAGCATGTCGCCCGCCGCAGCCGCTCACGGAAGACCGGCATCACAATGCGCACTTCGTCCGGCGCTTCACCCAACGAGAAGCTGAGAAGCGAATTGCGAGACGGCCAGCAGCTTATACGGCCGAGCAGCGCGCAGCTCTCCGCAAGCAGCTTGAGGACACCAAGTTCCTTACGCCCGACTATGCCGACAAGACCAAGATCAACATCGCCGGTTTGCTGCGGAAATGGAAGAGGTAAACCGTCACCTCCCTTCCTGTTCTGCCATTATCTTTGCTGATGAATCTCGAGATACTGCGAGTTCGCTAAGCTACCGGGAACCTGGCGAGAGGTAATGCAGAAAGCAAACCGAGCGATGGCGATGGATTCCCTCGAATATCTTTGTCAAACATGCAGGATCGGGTCGTGGGCTTCGTCCTGGGAGTACTTCCTTCAGTACAAGCAGCTGTATGCCAGTGCCACGGGCCGCTATATGGACAGGAACGACAGTAAAGAAGTCAAAAAGGTAGATCCCCAGGCCCTCGTACACCGACGCAATAGCTAGCACGTCTTGCAAGTGGCACGATGCCATTTTGGTCCCGAGGTACGGTCTGCAAGCACCATGCACCCGTGGAAAGGACGTTGCAAACGCAGACACCTTGCTGGTCCTGCAGACGTTCATTATCAAGTACGACACCGGCATCTTCTTTCGGGAGAGGCACCGTATCCAGTTGTTGGGGTGCTACCTCGGCCTTGCCTTCACCGGGGCCAGGCCGGCCGAGTTTGTGGACGGCGGGAGAAAGAGCGGCAAGGATGGGTGTCTTGAGGAGCTCTTCCCCCGGCACGCTATTGGGAGTGTCCCTAGCGACGAAGACAAAGCGCCCGATGAGCATTCCAGGCTGCTGGAAGAGATGATGTCGCAAGAGTACGAGAGCCGTGGACGCCCAAAGGCGCTCTGTTACGAGGACATTCAGCTGATGGTCGTACGCCACCCGGAAACTGGCGAGGACGTCCTAGTTATGGCCATCCGGCTTGCGCACCACAAAGGGGCGGACAACAAGCCGAAGCCGTAAGTGATCGCCCACTTATCTCTGGCGTCTTGGAGCTAACAATATTCCCTCACCTACTAGAAGGTTGATCTTCTGTTTCATAAGCGTCATCGTCAGCCTAGCAGTCCACGATGGCGCGTTTGCTGCGTCGAAGTTCACTAGCGTTAGAGAAGTCTTTCAGCACAAGAACCGGGGACCAGTCAAGTGTACTCCCTTTCGCTGGAAGGAGGAATGGCTCAAGCGGCCGGTTTTCCGTCGACTTGACGACTCCATTGCTGAGAAGGACTCCGACGAGTCCAGTTCGGAAAGCGAATCAGACGGTTCAAACACCTCAAAGTATCAACCTGTAACGGTCCCAGGTGTATATTGCAACTAGCTGGTGACGACTCTACGAGTACACTAAGCTTGGGGAAGAAAAGGAAAGACGAGACGTTCTGGCAGTTTGGAGGCTGCTTTATCGTTGAGTGAAGTGGCTCGAGCGCATTGCTAGAATGTTCGGTGTGCTGTGGGGCGTCTGGGAATAGCTTCATCCAGACGTCAGAGTTGGCTGAGGGTTACCGAGGCCCACCTCGGGCACAGCCCGTTACAAACCTCTCCCATACCAGAAGCTGTTAGACGACATGACGCGGCAATCGCTCGACGCTGGAGAAGAAAGAGCGATTGAACCGAAGGCCTGGCGTAGGGGGGCAGCCAACGCGGCAAACGGTATGTCCTTCTCATCCTTAGAGTAGCTTTGTTTAACGGCATACAGGCAATGCCTCTGATGCTGTCCGCGATCAGATGATGCGTCACGACCCCAAGTGGGCGACTTTCAACAGCGCATACATCAACGAAAAGGTCGGGTTCCACCTTCAGAACGCGTTCCTCGAGGAGCCGACCGAAGACAGCCTTCTTGCAATGCTCTCGCATATCGGCCACATGCGTGATCCCCGCGCAAGGAAGGATATGGTTCCGGATCAGGTTTGGGACATGATGCCGCCTGATTCGGAGATTGAGGCACTGAAGTCAGAGAGGGCACAGCTCAAAGGCCACGCCCACGATGACCTTGTGCCCGGGGACCCCCGCCTTGGTGATCATGGCCAGCGCCTACCTCGTCTCGGTGAGGTTGACGTGGCTACGCAGGCAGTTGCCGGCCTTGCACCCCTCCATCATGTGCTCGCTCCCGGTGGAATCCCACTGGCCGTGGAGATCGTACGTCATAAAGACGATGTAGTCGACGATGCGACTGATGTGCTGGATGGGAAACTGCTTCAGGTAGTGGTACGACGCGGGCGCCGCGATCGAGACCGTCTTGCCGGGCAGCAGGTTCTTGAGGACGACCAGGAAGGCGAGGTAGTTGGGGCCTTCGTCCGGTAGACCCGCGGGGATGCCCGGAATGTCGGGTGCTCCGGGATACTCCCAGTCAATGTCGACGCCGTCGAGATTGTGCGTCTTGATGAAGCTGGCAATGTTGTGGGCCATGGTGAAGCGGTTGGCAGGCTTGACGCCTTTGCGGAAGATGAAGTACGTCTCGGGGGCCGTGGAGAAGGTCCAGCCACCGAATGCCAGGATTCTCTTGACGCCCGAAACGCGTTTGAAGCGCTCAAACTCGTATTTAGCCAAGACGTCGCCGACGTCGACTTCGTAGGATGTGGTCAGGGTGCCAAAGCCAAAGTGGATATGCGTGTACTTGGACGAGTCGATCTGCATGGCGTCCTGGAACAGACACTCGCGGCTCAGGCCGTAGCCCTGGAAGTAGGAGGCAATCTTGATGGCGCCGGTCCCGGTGCCCGTGATGATGTCCATGCCGCAGTTGGAGACGCACCCGAACGTGCCCGGGGCGGCGGTGCCCGGGGGGCCGGTGTTGGTGTCGATGCAGAAATCCCTGGTGAGGCCGCACTGGCTCCAGATGTTGCAGCAGGCGTTGAGCGGGCAGGGGTTGAGCTTGGAGATATCCGAACCGTCCGTCACCGGTTGCGTGTTTGGCTTTTGCGGCCCACAGACGGCATTTTCAATCGCGGCAGGAAATGGTGGATGCCCCGGGCTCAGGCACATCCTGACGCGAAGCCACAGAGGATTACAGCCGCTCCAGCCCCAGGTTTTCTTGTTGAAGTCGTCGAGGATTTGGATCGTCAGGCTGTGGGCGGCAGCCAGGGCGGCACAGTTGTCGCCCGACAGCGTCTCGTATGAGTAGCACGAGCCATCCGCGTTGGGCTTCGGCCTGAAATCCGGAAGGTCTCCGCTGGAGCAGCAGACGTGCTGCATCAGCATCAGCGTCGAGCACACGGAGGAGCCAGGGTTGTACGTCATGAAATCGTGCCCAGAGATGCCGCATCTCGAGGCCAGGCTCCCACAGGTGTCGCCAGACACGACTTGTATGGTCCTGCAGTCTGCACGGGGCAGGAGCCGCCTCGCCGATACGGTAGAGTTTGCGCCGGCCGTGCCATTTGCGCGCAGGAGGGGCTTGGTGAACGAGACCCGGTCGGCCAGCTTGATTGAGCCCGAGAACGAGAGGCATGTGGCGTTGGCCCAGCTCCTCATGTGCTCTTGGATGGAGCCAAACGTCCCGTTGCTGACCAGAGCGACGCCGAAAATGTGCGTGCTGTCGTAGCCTGGGCCGCAGAGCTGCATCGCCAGGCTGGGTGTCGACACGTGGAGGTTTCCGAGCTTGTCGTAGAGCAGACTCAGGGCGGATCCGCTGAGGCCTTGTTTCAGGAGACCTTGGCCAATGTAGAGACCGATGGTGGCCGAGCCGGACTGGCCAAACAAGGTGAACGGCCCGTCCCTGACTCCATGGCCGCCGTCAAGGTACTGGCGCAGCTGCTTGATCAGGGACCGGAGCCCCGGCGCCGCAAGGCCGAAGCCCTCCTTCCACCATCCGATCTCGAAGTGAACATCGACGGGCGTGGCAGTAGCGAGGTCCGTAGTGGAAGCGGGAGTCTTGGAGAAATCGGGACCGAAAGACGAGCAAGCAAAGACGCGGTGGTCGGGACCCGGCTCGTCAACTGGGTCGTAGAGAGAGAAGTCGTAGAACATGGTCTCCTGGCATGTCCTGAACCCCTCGATGCTGGGGTACAGGGACCAGTTCCCCGTGGCGGGCCCGGAAACAATGCACCGCTCGGGGCATGTCTCGACGCTACGGAGCGGTGGGTGGGGACCAAAGTTGAAGGCTGCCGTGCTGGCCGCGGCTCCTTGGAGCTAGAGCAGGAGTGCAAGAGCTTTTGATGCCCCCGTCAGCCATAAAGAACCCATCACGCTGAATCGGGGCGTTGATAGGCTTGGAAACAAAGCAAGACTGAAGCCAGTGGAAGGAATGGGAAGATGTGCGACGGTCCAAGTTGAGCATAGGTACCCTATGCTTCAATATCGACGTTGGATGGGTGGGCTTTATAAGACTTGACATCGACTTGATGTCTCTGCTTGACCTCCTGTCTCCCCAGGGAGCTGTTCAGGTGCCCGAGCCTCTTAGCCTCGCCGCCTGTCACGCACCTTGTACATAACATTTCAGGCCATCCGACCCAAGCTCGTTGGATGGGAGAACACACAACCGAGTCTCGCCGTCCGACTTGGCGACAGGCAGAACGCGGAGGGTCCGATAGCCTAGACGTCGCAGGGTGTGATGGTTGGAAATTGGAGTGAAGAACCAACAGCCCTTGGCAAGGCGGAAGGAGCTGTGGCAACATCGACGTCGAGCCTGAGCTCCTGGCTCATTGAGCGGTTTACGACGTGCATATCAAAGGCGGCTCTGATCCCAGTCTCAGGAGTGGTATTACACCTGCATGAGAAAGGCAAGGGACAACCCAGAGGCATGGTGAGATGGATGGGCTGTGAAGAAAATATTGTCGTGCATGGTGGGAAGGCTTGCGGAAGTTGCAGTGCAACGTCGGGGGAGAAATGAGGTGGGACGGTTGGGACCCTTGAACGCGGTTCGGGCCAATCAGTCCCGGGACATGCGCGGCCCGCTCTTGCCTGCAAGGACTTTGTGCAACATCAGCTGCCTCCTCTGATCCACGGCCCGGACGGGAACCATGGAAAACCAGCACACCCCCGGGCCGTTCCTTCCCCTCAATCCACATTTCAGGCTGTGGCGGGAAAGAGCAATGGAGGCCGATGTGGCCCAATACCTTAAGCACATCACAAGTGTAGAAATGATGGTGAAGACAAAACACAATCATGGCCTGCTATTACTAATTACACGTGTGTCCCTTGGGTATCACAACAAAAAGAAACCGAGCGCTCCAAACGTAGCCGCCAAACACGCCACGCCCGCGACGGCCAGTCGGCCAGCAGCATTGTCTTCTGAGCAGTCGACGGTGGTGTCATTGGCAGCTTTGTAGGGGCATAGATCGGAGATCATGGACGCCGTTATGCTCTCGGCAGCAGCAGAATTGATCTCGACCTGGCAAGGATTCGCGGTCGGGGTAGGGCTGGAGGAGGCCAGCACGGCGCAGTCCGCGTTGGCATAGGCCCACGGGTCCGAGCTATCGTGGGGAACCCATCTGGTCTCGTCGGTGACGTTGATGGCGACGCCCGATTGTGCGCACGTCCCCTCGTTGTTGTTTCCCGTGGCGGCGACGAGATCCACCGCCTGCCCTCCGCTCTTGATGGTGAACTCGATGCCCAGCGTCATGAGCGGAGTCTCGTTGACTTGGAAAGCAGGCTCGTCGCCGCTCAAATCGCAACTGACCCAGTCTGCCCACCAACTCAGCTCCAAGTGGCCCTCGTCGCCCTTCCATCTCAGGTTTGGCCAGTCATAGACAACGTATGGCTCATGGGTGGTCCCGTTTGTCAAGTACAATACATGTTCGCGGCCTGCAAGCCTCTGTCTCGTCGGGCCGGTCGTGTTCAGTATCGTCCAGCCGATGCGAGGTCGGAGATGTTGCGCGAGATGGGCGTTGCGGAGAGCGAAGACGACTGGGAACCATGTCCGCGGGGCGTATGTCTCGTTGCGTGGAAACACCAAGTCGATCTCCAGGACGCCGGCAGCCTCAACCATGGCCGCGAGGCAGGCCAGCACCACTAGCAGGCGCATGCTTGTGTTGCCTCGAGTGGCAGCTGGAGCCGAGATGAGGTTTAGTTGATGGCTTTTCGATGTTGCCAATGCAGGGGAAACGGGAAAAGGATTTGATGGATGGATGGGTGAAAGGAAGAGACAAAAAGAGGGGGGGGGAAGTTGGAACAAACAAAGGACAAGTTGAATGACTGGCCAACTAAGGGAGCGCCAGAGCGGCTCCTCGTTGGGGCTCCTACTACGGTACCATTATCAGTGAGTGGGCCATATCAGTGAGTGGGCCACTTTTCCACGCGACGCGCTACATCTACAGAGAAAGGGTGAGAGTTAATATGTCTTACACGCAATAGGAAGGCGGTGCTTTAGGCGGTGAGTCAAGTTCGAAAGATGGGTGTTCACAGTCCAGGTGAGCGAGTCCATTATTTCCAAGTACCCCCCTGCACTATTCTACGGTCTCCAGGCAGAGAACCTGAGATGCAAACCACACCATGAAATTGCAGTTACCAATGCAACCGTTCATAGTTTCTCTATGAAGGTTTCAAGTTATAATCGTGCTTGATGTCCGGGCGGGGTCAGGTACCTGCAGTGTAAGTGGGGTACTGGGGACCCACACTCATGCCAGAGCAAGCCACCACTGTACAGATTAACGGGCTGAGCCCTGTGGTGGCCTCGGCAACCCTCGGCCAGCCCTAACCCTCACTGTGCACTTCTGCCCCTGAATGTCAACACAAACATCGTGGGCAGCGAGCAACACAAAGCAAGTCCCATCAGAGAAAACGGAAAATAAGATCTCTAGGAAGCTGAGCCGCCCTGCCAAGGTACCGCGAGATGGCGGGGGCGGCGCAACCTGACAGTGATCGAGGTGGCCGACCGCCCACCCTCACCGAAGCGACCGAGCCGCGACCCGAACCCAAGTGCGAAAATCCGTGAAGCGATGCAACCGCTGGAGGATACGGCCACTACGCTGAGAAGAACCACAAATGTATGCCACGCGTAGCACCGCATTGAAAAGAACACGTGGACTGGGAAGCGAGAGCGGAGCCAACGGCCGGACTGAGGCGGGGAAATCAGCACTCCAGACGCTCCTACTGGCGATCAACGAACAGCAAAACGGGACACGAGAGACAATTGTCGAGCTACGCAACGTGGTCGGCAGACAACAAGATGTGATTGAACAGCTCTGTGAGGAGCTGAGACAAGCTCGCGACGAAGCCCGCGACGTGGTCTGCAAACAGCAAACAATGGTATAGAGACAGCTTTGGCCAGTTGTCAATGACAGAGTACTCCTCCTGCTCCAGGCTTCACTGCGAGATGGCGACATCCCTAGTCAATGGAGGAACGCCAAGATCATGGGTCTTCAAAGTCCGGACAAAGCGGTCAGCTCTGTTTGCCAGTTGCCGTACGCTTGTCACGGCACTCAGCGTGCAGCCATATACCACTGAGCCATGTTCCTAGAAAAAGGGTACAAATGATTCAATCCGACAGATTGAACCACTGGCTGCACTATGAAGCTGTCCTGCCGCACCACTGCAACACTTGCGCGGTCATTCTTGCCCGCAGTTGCCAATGCCGTGCCGTGACAACGCTTGACTGCCCTTTGTTTTAGGAAGGTAGGTTTACGAATTCAGTGAGAATATACGGTAGTCTTATACATTGGCAAGGTGATGTTTCAGGCAGTGAGCACAGAAGAGTTATCAAGACAAGTGCTCTACGCATGAACGAGTCACTTTATGTATTCGCCACAGTACTCCGTTAGGTACTCTCACCACCACAACTATCTTAGATCGCTACCATCACCTGATAATGGAGTAAAGTAGTGGTTTGATATAGAATTTAAGAAGGTTTTGCAGAGCTAGAGCCATCATTTACAGAGTTGGGTGGGCTGATTCGGAACAGGAAAGTCAAGGAAGAGGGGAGGTAACAGAGGTACCGTCTTTATCTCAGCCAGCCGAGCGAACGGTAGCCTGTGCCGGGTGTTGTACCTGTCGCTGAGCCAGTTACCTATTAGGAAGGCGGTGACTCTCACATTAGACCCACCTTCCTGAAATAGGGGGCGGTCAAACGTTCTCAGCTGCAAGCAGAGCTGACTCACTGTCATGGGATTCCTGTGCCTCCCATGACATGCACACGTCATGCATACGTCACGCAGGCCTCTGCACCAGGGCCCAGTCTTAAGGCCTGGCCGCATGCCCATCCTGTCATAATAGTTCTTGCTCTCTTCGTGCAATATCAATTATATGTGCAGGCTGACCAGACCGTCTGTGTGGTGCCCGTCACACTCACAGACCACGTGTGACGGGCACCATGGCAAGGTCTGGTCAGCCTGCACATACATATGATATTGCACGAAGAGAGCAAGACTACCTATCTAGCGTGTGGGCATGCGACCAGGTCTTATGCAGATGCGGGCCCAGTGCAGGTTCGGTGCAGAGGTCCGGGACATGGCATATACGTGACGTACGCATACGTGGCCTGCGTGGCCAGATCCATGGCTCGGATCCGTGGCCCTGATACAAGAACAGGAATCCTGTGACACCACGTCTGTTTGAAAACGAATGTGCTTGTGAGTCCGCAGACAACAAACGACGAGACGCGTTCCTTGCACCAGAATTGATCATGGATTACTGGCATGTATGCCTTGACTACTGAACAAATAGACACCTTTCACAGAATAACCTTGAAGGTGTTGATGGCTTGCCCATGAGTGCGACCCACCTCATCTCACCCACCCAAGATGTGGAGGGGGACCGCCTATATGGGTTGGGCGGTGTCTCAGGCGGTGAGCATGGCTAGTATAGAAGGCGGTCTTCACATTGGGTGGTGTGCTGGGGTGGAGAGCGGTGTAAATATCTCACACGCAATATAGGAAGGCGGTGTACATATCTTACACGCAATGATAGGAAGGCGGTGTACATATCTTACACGCAATAATAGGAAGGCGGTGATGTGGTCCCCGGTCTTGATCTGGCGCTTTGGCTTCATGCACCCAGCACAGTCTCACCGCCCTGAGAAGATCCTCAAGCTGCATCTCACTCCACCTACTCCTTTTCCGGTCAGCCTGGACAGCGCCGGAGCATCGCCTGAGCTTGGAGTATACCAGGTTTACCTGGGACCATTACATGACACTACGGATATTGGGGGGGACCGCCCGTATGGGTTAGGCGGTGCTTCACGTAGTAAGTATGGCCAATATAGGAGGCGGTGTTCACAGTGGTGTGCAAGGGGTGGGGAGCGATGTAAATATGTCTTACGCGCAATAAGAGAGCGGTGATGTGTTCCTTAGTCTTGATTTGGCGCTTTGGCTTCGCGCTTCCCAACACAGTCTCACCGCCTTAAGATGACCCTTTTGTGCACGATCATTGCCTCGAGCTACTATCCCACTCCACCTACTCTTTCGCTGGTAAGCCACGGACACCGCCGTAGTTGGCTTGGGAGAGCCATCTACGACTACACGGATAGGAAGGCATATAACCTAAAGATAGCAATGCGTCATATTCTTGACCAAATTTGCAAAAATCTTTCATATGTTAACTAAATACACTCAAGCCCGTAGTTTAACGCCGTGGACCCTTTCTACGTGGTTCTTGAAATGGTTCATGTGCTTAAACTCTAATGCCTCCTCGCTGCACTTCGGGTGGTGACACGACATCTGTTTCACGCCCCCTAGCTGCCGCGCGTGCTTCCTATCGAAATGGTCGTACATCACCGCTGGTCGACAGTACTTGAATGTTCTTTCTTCAAAGGATAGGGTTTCATCCCTGATGCAGAGGGGGCATTGCTTCCTGTCCATTAGAAGTGGAAAGGGGTCCGGCTCGGGAGACTCCTCCTTCACTGCAACCTCGGTCCGTGCCCTCTGCCGGATGCGGTCCCTCTTTCTGGTCTCTCGTTTGTCGCACAAGACGACCATGAGCTCAGCAGCCTGGATGCGGAGTTCGAGCAGCCCAACGGAGCTTAAGTTGTCCGGCTGGTTGCAGAGGATTTGGGCGAGCTTGGCGCGCTCAGGTAGCTGTAGGTCGACAGCCGGCTCAACATACTCGTCCTCGCTCTCGTCGGCCTCGATGTCCCAGGTCGGACGGTTGTAGAAGTAATCTTCTCGGCAAGCTCGCCGTATATTTTTCTTCCGCTGCGCCTCCTTGTTCGCGATCAACCTGGTAAGTTCTCGAATCCGGTCCTCGTTTTCTGTGCCTTTGACCCGGTACTGGCTGCCAGCTACGGCCGGTCCTTCAAGATGGCCGAGGCGGGCTGCTGGGGGCCGCGATGCCTGTTTACGGGGGGCCGCTACGACTCGGGCGCGAAGAAGGGGAGGTGCACCGGCACGGCCGGGTACATTGCCGATGCCGAGATTGCCGAGATCCTCAACGACCCCAGCCGCGTCGTCACCAAGTTTGTCGACCCGAGCAGCAATACCGACATCCTCGTTTACGACGGCACCGAGTGGGTCGGCTACATGGGCAGCGGCATTAAGAGCTAACGCACGTTTCTCTATGGCCTGTGGGGAATGGGCGGCACCTCGGACTGGGCCAGCGACCTGCAGCAGTTCCACACCGTCCCCGAGCCGTCGGAGAGCTGGGACATGTTCAAGCAGCTGATCCGCGTCGGAAAAGAACCCACGATGGACCACCGTCGGAACGGCGACTGGGCCAAGCTCCAATGCACAGAGCCCGCGACCGTATTACCCACGGAATTCTCGCCCTCAGACCGGTGGCGCTTGCTGAAAGCAGACGAGGCGTGGGCCGACATTGTCCGCATCTACAAAGCTTCTCATGACGAGGGCGAGTTGTTCATGGCGTCGCTCTCCCAGACGCTCCGCACGCGCTCGGCCGACTGCGGCACCTTCCTGCAGGACAGCGACAACTGCGACGCAACAATTTATTGCCCGCCGGGGGCCAACGATGACGACTCCGGCCCTGCGGCGGAGTTGATTTGGAACTCGCTCACCAAAATCCACCGCATGTACCACGGCTACTACACCGAGCTAGGTCGGGTTACCGCCAGCCTGAGCTTGCAGGTGGACGACATGGAAAACATATTCGCGCCCATTCCCGAGCCCAACCAAGACAACATTTGGTTGCACATGTTGATCAACCTGATTACCCTCGGAAGCATGATGGTGGCTGCGCCGCTATTCAACGTTAATCTCAGGAAGTTGCCATCTTTCGCCGGCGGTTCGGGCGACAACCTCAAGGACGGCACCTTCGCTTTCGTGGCGGCCATCTCAACCACGGGCAAGGACCTGTTGCCAGATGGCGCCGACACACCGTGGAAGGACGAGGACCAGGGCAAGTTCTCCAACTACATGAGCAAGGTCCTCGACGGCTGGGCCGGCGTTACAGAGCGTACTGTTGCGAAGCCCTTCTACGGCGGCGGCCCGGGTGCCCAGAAGGGCGGCGAGCTGACCGACGCCGATCTCAACACCCTGTACAACCTCATCTTGGACGGCAAACTGGTCGATGGCTTGTGGCCCGAGGGCGCGGAGATGCCGCAGACCAACGGGACCCAGGAGCTGCGCGACAACATCATGAAGACATTCTACGGCTTCGGCATTCCCGCCCTGTGGCGCGTGTCGAGGAGCTACGCCTTTGTCCTGGACTCGGGCTTCGGCTGCGACGCTGACAAGCCGCTGGACAGGTACCTCTCGGACGCCACCATGGAGGCCACGGGCGTCTGCGTCGACGGCAGGCGGTACTACCTGGTCCACCCGGGCGGCGTGGCCTTCACATGTTTGGAGACGTGCTTGGACAACATGTTCTCGGCGCCGCCGGGAATCGAGCGGCTCGCCGCCTTTGGGGAGATCACCAAGGAAGAGCTGGTCCGCGGGTCGGTGCGCACGTGGATGGCCAACGGCAAGCGGAACGGCGGCGGGTTCCCCGACACGAGCGACCGGGGCACCGCCGACGCGCTTATGAGACTCGACATCACGACGCCGAGCATTGTGCGGCTGCCCGTGTGCAGCCCCGAGGTGGCCTTCCGGGGGTGGGAAAAGGGCAGCCATACACCGACGGTGACAAAAAGCTTGGTTCCTATCCCCTTCATGTACGATGCCACATTCCCTTCAGGTAAGATACTACGTATTAGACAATGGAACCTGAGTCAATTGATCATGTCCAAGGGTCATTTATTCATGCAAGAGCCAAACACACTCTATCCCTATATCGGGATGACCCCTATGCCCGTATCGTCTAGGCAATGTACAAGTACAGCCAGCTGCATCTCCTCTATGCTAGGACAGCATGGTGTTTTCCTCGTTCGCTCATCTACCCCTCACTCCTCGAAGTTTGCTTGCATAAACTTGCACCAGTCGCAGTTGCAGACATCCAACTCGACATCCAACTCGACATCCATATCTCCGTCACCCTCCTCCTCGATTTCCACATCGTGTTCTTCTTCCTCGTCACGGTCCTCGATAACGACCTCCTCTTCCTCCTCATCATCATCGTCATCCATCTCACTAGACTCCTCACCCTCCTCCAACCCAGCGAACCCACCCATCTCCTCCGTTTCCCGCTCCCTCTCCGCCTTCAACCTAGCCGTACACGGATCGCACTCGAGCGCGCACGCGTCGTACCACACGATGTTGCCGGGCTCGTACAGCGTGGGGCACTCCTCGCACCCGTTGCGGTGGTTGCCGCAGCACACCCACATGGTCTGCTGCCACAGGTAGGCATAGACCAGGGCCGAGTCGGCGAAGTCGTCATAGTACGGGCAGAGCGGGTTGCGGGCGAGGGCCGCGGGGCACAGGAAGCGGATTCGTCGACCTGTACACATTTTTGTTAGTAATGTCGGGTTTTGGTTATCTCTGGTTCCTTGTTGGAGGAAGGGGTTTGTTAAGATAAGTATGGTGCTGTCGATATTCGATAGTTGGGGGATAGGAGAGACGAGATGCACGCAGCGGCGCAATCTAGACTTCTGAGAGTGGTGAGGTTTCCGCTGACAGCAGTACGGTACGCCCTTCCTTGCTGGCTCCAAGACAAGCCTCTCTTGCTTCTATTCGTCAAGAAATTCCTGTAGTCAAGAAACCTCGAGACCACGCGGTTCAAAAGGGCAGGAGCGGTAGGGATCCGGCTCAGACGGTAGGTGAGCGGGCAACGGACTCTTAGACAACCGCTCGAAGGTACTCGAGCAATCCAATCCAATAAACAGTAAGGCTTTCGGTCAAGAGTCGGCTTGTTGATGGCTTAGAATCGGCTGTCGTCTACTCATATGGTGGCCATAGGAATGGATGGTGCTGAAGGATAGACGGTGTTTAAATGATGAGAACAGAGTTCCTAGTTCCTTTCGACCAGTACTGGAACATGCCATGTACACAATGCGGTTGAGAAGATCAAGGCCCGTACCAGTCTAATGTAGCAGATAAAGAGCATTGCCCATGTTCTGTGCTCAAGTCATTTACTATGTCGCTTCAAGGGACAAAAGACGCAAAGGGGGAGATCTCAGGGTTAGGGCTGCACCTTAGTTTCGCTGCTGCCTTGTCTTCTCGATCCGTGGCACTGTGGCAGTGCTGCCTGCTCCATTCAGCAAGCTTTGCGGATGACACGTTTTCACATGAATCTTCTCTGCACTTGAGAATCACAGTGTTGTCTCAATAATTCCGACCTGAACCAACTTTCTCTATTTTTTGAGTAGCATGATTGAAAACCTACCTGGTGCATGATGGTTTCTTTGCCCTTCCACCGTCGCAAGGAGGACTCGCAGATCCCTGCCCCAGACCCAGAGGAAGCGCCAGAATGTTCACTCCTGGTCTGCGGACTGCCGATTTCCATGGCAGTTGCCCATCTGGGATGGGAGGCTGACACGGTTCCCGTGAAGAACTGGGCGGATGGAAGGCTCAAGACGGCGACTGTTCAGGTGCTTGAACGGCCGCTTACCGTGTTTCGCTACTTTCGGCCACACAACTCGCATCCTGCCACTGTTCGTACGTCGATCTAGTTTCCGGCGAGTTCTTTTGACAATGAATGGGCATATACTGACCCGTTGTAGCCCCTCGACATCTTCACGACCGCTTGAACCTGCTGAACGCCAATTCCGGATTTCTCTTCGTCCACGATCCTTCCAACACGAACATCGAGGAGTCCATCCAATGCATGAGCCGTTACATGGAGCTGCAGGAACTGCACGGGGGCAGAGGCTTCTGGGTCGTCATCAACACCCCAAGGGGAGCTCTCACACGAACTGGCCACGACAGCATTGCCGCCCGCTTTGAGGACGAGCTGCGCCATCATTCCGAGCGGGACGACGCTTCCGAGAAGTCTGTTGATTTCGGGCGCGGTGTCCTCCAGCTGCCAGTCGAGGATGCTTGCCGAGTAGTTGGCGAGGCCATGCTCACAAACCCACATATCTACCGCCCAAGGGTGTCCGGGGATAGCATCAGACCTCCCGGGGAGCTATCCGACCAAGAATTCCAGGCTGCCTTCCACCACGGTCGCCTTGTTCCGTGGAAGCACAAAGACTACATCAGAGCCGCATACTTGACGCTCCTACGCCGCGAGAATAGCGAAAAAGCCTGCTCGAGGTGGCCACCAGTTTTGCTGCCGAGATTGGCAGCTTCAAACAGCAAGGCTCTCAGTTCCAACTACTCCCAGAGTCGAGGTAAGTGTTCAGTTACGGAGTAGACACGGATGACACTAACTGACGCTGCGTAGAACCCTCACAGTATTCTGGCTCTACCAAATCAAGCTGGCCATTTCCGCCTTTCGCGTTTACCATGACCGCGTGGCTGGTCTCATATCCCTCAAACGCGTCGTCCATTTCTTCCCAGAGCTCAGGGACGAGAAGCTGCCCAATACCTACTACACGTCCGTCATGCTGAAGTCGCCCCACGCCGAGAATTTCTGGATGCTGCCCAACCTGCGCGACCTCGTCGAACCTCTGATCTACGAAGATCCCAAATTCCGCGAGCGTCTGACAAAGAAGCAGCATGGCGACCCTAAGCGTCTCCTCCGTTTTGCGTTTGCAGTCGTGCAGCGCTACCTCCGACCAGGCGAAACACGTCGACGCAGCTGGTTCATCAACATAGCCTTCTCCTCGCTGCAGAAGTATGCAATGTACCTGAGGTCGGTAGAGCCGTTGGCCGCTCCTTTCTCCGAGACGCAGTCGTACTTCTACGTCCAGCTGGTGCACGCTGCCCTGTCGCAGCTCGTATCGGCTGGAAAGGGCGAGCTCGTCCAGGACATGAGCTACGCTCTGTTCAAAGACACTTTTGGCATCTCCCCCTCGGCCTGGACAGCACACTACACCCCCAAGCTCTGGGACAGTCTCGAGGCCCGCGGGCGCTTTGTGCCGCCAGACCTCAAGCCGCTCCCCAACTGCATCGACGCGGGCAAGTTCAGGTTCGACTCCAACCTTTCTTCTCTCGAGCTCAACGAGCCATTCAACAAGGCCGGCCTCATCCCTGAACTACCCTCGCTCGAGATCCTCCACTTCCACCAAACCATCCTCTTCGAGGATGCCAAATCCATCAACCCATCCCTCCCGCCCGACCAAGTCACAACCCACGCCCACCTCCTCCGATACATCCACCACCACCTGATCAAACCAACCCACCCCAGCGCCGCCCCCAACCAAGCCCGAACCCAACCCCAACCCCGCACCTCCCTCCTCCCCCTCTTCCGCACCCACCTCTTCCTCCTATCCACCCACTCCCCCCTCCCCACCGCCCCCCTCCTCCACCCCCCCACCCCCCCCCCCCCCCCCCCCCCCCCCCCCCCCCCCCCCCCCCCCCCCCCCCCCCCCCCCCCCCCCCCCCCCCCCCGCGCCTCCCACACCGACCCAGCCACCAAGAAATTCATCATGTTCCACAATTGCCCCTGCCACGCCGGCCTCCCCATCCCAGACGACAGTGCTGGCTCCTCTCGGTGCCTAGCCGTCTCCTACCCGCGGCAGTATCCCTACGACCACCCGCCCCAGCTCAAGCACGGGTGCGTGTGCCACGCGGAGGAGGAGGTGGATCAGGATGGGTTTGCGGCGGTTTGTGCGGAGCAGTATCGTGAGCTGGAGGAGGTGGGGAAGAGGGGGCGCGGGGCGAATCCGTTTGCGGGTGGGTTGGAGGTGGGGGAGTGGGAGGGATGGGTGAGGGGGGAGGGGGGGTTGGTTGTTTGCT